>JANRMT010062829.1:50296191-50453564 GCA_026402145.1 Polypterus bichir lapradei
ACACATGCATGCAAGATAAATACAAACCTCATACTAAGATACTAAGTTTCAAACTAGGGTTCACTGATAGTTGTGAGATTTATGAATACATTTGCTTTTATATACAAATTAAAAATTCCAGTTATGTGCAAAAGTTTGTAGGAAGATCAGAATGTCATATTTTACGTGAAAAAAGTATACAGTATATTCTACTTATTTTCTTGAGATTTGTTTAAAATTTGCACTACAATGCAACACACTTACCCGCTCAATGGCTTCTTTTTCTTGCGGTGTAACCTGGATGTAGTTAACAGGAGCTGCATCCTCTGCCATAGCTCCCAAATCCCCTTCACTTTCACCAATATCAGCCAAGTCACCTAAGGGCTCATTCAGCATTTGGATGAAGAGCTCCTGGTGCTGACTAATTTGCTGTAGGGGAAAAAAAAAAAAAAAAACAACATTTTTTAAACATACATTTTTAGACTGTATACACTGTTTAAGCATTAAATCATAATGGAAATACTGGTCTTAGCTGTGTTAGGTTATGTCCACACTACTATGTTTTCATTTAAAAATGTATACATTAGTCTCAGTTTTCGCCTTTCATCCATTGTACCCCAGAGTTTTTAACCCCTGGTGTTTTTAACAGAGCTTCATATTTCTGAAAATGCCAGCACATCTTTGCAGTGTACATGTTTCAAAAGATATTTTTGATAAAACAGACTCTAATCGTGCTCTAATTGGTTTATGCTTATTGAACCAAGCTAAGCACCTTAAACATCTGCAAGTTCCATTCACCTGGACCACATACCAACATCACCAATAGCTTTCACCATAACAGTCACCTGCTTGTGAGACCCTTTATTTCTTTCATTTATTTGCTAAACAGTTTAGAGATTTCCTCTTAGACGGTACTGAGCTCTTCATTGATCATCACAAGTTAAATTAGAGCAGAAGACTGCAATCGTTCTAAACAACCTACTAAAGCCCATTAGACTGTTCTCCTGTAGCAAGATCAAATATGTTTAATTCATACTGGCAATTACAATAATCCAGTAGTAAATACATAAAATAATTAACAACAGGGCTTTGTAAAATGTCTTTACAACTCACCTTTATATTTTTTAAACTACTTTGAGCCATATGTACTCCAAAACTGCCCTTTGTACATCTGAATGTATGATGTTGCCATTATTAACTAATTAAAATACATATACGGCTAATATTATTAATTGAATAGCAGTGAAGCAGTTATCACTGCTGTGTTCAAATCCCAGGTCCGAACATAAAGCTGGCACACTCCCTTCTTGTGCACAAAGGGTTTTTGTCATGATCATCCCAGGTATGTGTGGTAACACTGACTGAGCAAAAATAGACGGAGAGAGGGTGCATTCTCTGCAACTGACTGTCACCCTGATTTGCATACTGCAGCCACAAGAGGATTTGGCCCCTAGGAACCTGAATAACCATACACAGATCTGAGAGTAGATGGGAGTAAAACAGAACAGCTTTCTTAATCCTTATATAAATGGAATATAGAGTAATTTTAGAGTTATGATATGTATCAGTACGGCTATCATAACTACACACAAAATAAAAAAGCAACCCGGTTTGGTACACCAACAACCTGACATGAAATCTGGGCTACACGGAAAAAGAGATGAGCACTACTCTTAAAAACGTCATTCCTTAAAAAACAGACCTATAAAAGAAAAATTGAAGAATCTCTCTTTATGGATATTAAGAATGAAAATATGGTGTTAAAAAAAGAAGTTAGGATGTATTAGGCAAGCCAGAAAGTTCACCTGTAACAGTTGGGGGTTTTCACTTCCCAGCTGCTGCAGAAGAGCTGGTAACAAAGCTGGGTTCTGCTGAATCACTTGTCTCATATTTTGAAACTGAGACTGGTCTCTGAGGAATTCTAATGGATTGTCACCTTAGGGATGGAAAAATAAGTAAATAAATCAACTGTAAAACTAACAACTGTTAATTTGTTATTTGGATATAATAAGCTGTTTCTATAGGAAAAAAGTTTTTATGCAGTATCATAGTCTTAAGACAGAGGACATTTATAATGAACCTTTTTTATTTTATTACTACTCTAAATACATATTTTGTTTCATACTACATTTTATGAATGGAAATGAACTTTCTTCCTTAAGTGGTATAAGCAAATAAACAGGCTTCAAAACAAAGAGGTTGTATTAAGTGGGTATTCAAGATAAGCGTTACACAAAGAACAATGGATTTTAATATGGGCACTCAATTTTTTTGCTTGTAAAAACTAAGATATTTATCATTAATGAATGTACATATACACAATTGTAAGAGCCAATTCCTAAACCAATGTTTAATTTACCTAAGGTTTTTGCTTCATTTGAATAGAATGTAGTTTTCACATAGATAATGGAAGATTCTAGATTTTCACTATAAGCTAAACAGTTAATGGAATGAACTTAATGTTAATTTGATTCCTTTGTGACAATAGAATGATCTCAGAGTGTAGTTAGAAAGCCAGAAAGAAGCATGAATTGGTAGACAAAAAGATATTAGGAGCATACAGGTTTCTGAACATATGTATACACTGTACAGTATATGTCAAATGTTTGGTCTTAGTGTATCATTAAAGAGAAGTTGTTTTTCTTTTCTTGTGTGTATTATCATCTTTCTTCTTGATTTTTATGTGAACTGTTTGCTTTGAATTTCACAAAAACATTTAAAATGAACATTTTAGGACTGTGTTTTTTTTGAATGAGGAGTCCTACTAACTCCTGGAATGTCTTTCTGGGAGTTGCATTTAGAACTATTTTGAACTATATGGAAACCCTTAACAAAAAAAGGACCCATCTACAATTGATTATTCCAGATCAGTTTATTTTTATATATTGTACATTCTAAGGGCACGCTAAGTTTGTGTGCGTAAAATTAAAGTTACAAAACTTCCATGTAATATGTACATGAACGTTTGCATACGGTGTGTGTGTATATAATGTCTTATATAAAAGTACATACGGTATATACATTTTATGAGCAAAGGCTATTAAACTAAGGCCAGCTGTCTAAGAAAAAAAGTGAATTAAATAATTTCAAGTCAATGTACTGTAGATACTCTAAGAAGAAGAAAAAAAAAACTATTGGGATCCAGGATCCTTATAATGTGATTTTCTTTTCTTTACCTGACTTACAGTATCCTTGTTTAATCTTAAAACGTTTTACCACCAAAACCTGTGTATCTAAAATTAAATCACCTTCTTTGCTAACATAGGCACCATGAAGGCAAAATTAAGAAATTGTGCACTTTCACTACTGCACAAATCCAAGTAAGCTTTAAAGGAACATTTTTTTTTAATAAAATATTTTTTAATGACCTTTAGACATACAACTGCAACTCGGTCCTCCTAATAGTACCAGAAAAATGGCATCATAGGATCTAGCAAATCGAGTGGCACTGTCTTTTCATTTCATAACATGTACTCCATCAAAGCACTTCAGTGTCCTCATGTTTGTGAGCATAACTGGCAATGCCGAATTGGTCTAAGATGGAGGCATGTGTGTTACCTAAAGCAAAAAGATGTCACATCTGGTCCGAGCTCCTACATTTTCTTTTACTTGCTGGCAAAAATATCTATGTTTTTCGTGATTCCAAAGGAACTGAAGTAGGTCTTGAAAAACGAATGAATGAATGAATGACTGAAACAATTAAAATGAAAAAAAAAGAGTCAATAAGCATACCTTCTGAAGAAGGGTTTTCAGTAGATGCTGGCTCATCTCGTCTTGGAGGTGTTTCACGTACCGGGCTGCCAGGAATACCCTAAATTTAAAATAATTGCTTATAATACACTCTTATAAAATTAAGAAAACAAATTGCTGAATCTTTGGCATTGCATAATACAAGATAAACATTTTTCTTCAGTGTTTTCAAAAACTGTAGTTATTTTATTTATCCCTGCACAGACATTTGAAATATACAGATATCTGAAACCTGCTAAATAAAATCAATGATGTTATTCTCCTTAATCAAAATGATGTCACTGCAGGCCTTTAATGTATTTTTTGATAGATATACAACATCTAACTGGCCAGCAGCCACACCCCTGCACTTCAAAAGCTAAGCTTGTACGTGAATCTCAATGCCCCAGAGTAATGACGGCAAAACAATGCTGTGAAAATGGTGCCATCCTTCAGATGAGGAGTAAAGCAAAGGTTCTGACTCTCTAGAGCTATAAAAAAACCCTTGGGCAATTTTTCAAAAACAGCAGGAGGAACCTCAATGTCGTGGCTCAATTGCCCTCCATGGCCTTGTCATTCTGGCCCCCTAATCATCCCCTGTCTCAAATTGGCCACACATCTCTTTCACCCCTTCACCACCTAATAGGTAATGTGTGGTGAGCGTATTGACGCAAGAACAGGCTCCAATAACATCATCCAGGTGCATGATGCACATTGGTAGTAGTTGAAATGGATTTACACTTTCTATGTAAAGCGATTTGAGTAGGTTATAAAAGCGCTATATAAATATTATTAATTATTATTATTTTAATTGATAAACCATGAATAATGAAAAAAAGAAGACTTCTTAATTTTCCCTGCGGTCTACGCCCAGAAATCCTTCAGTAAATTCAAATAAACATTCTTATTTACAAAGATATTCATAATTGTAAACAAAGTTGAAACAAAACCTTTACTTGATTTTTTTTTTAGCTTCATCATAGAAAATAAAAATGCACAGTTTTAAAGCAAACCAAAAAGGGATGATCTGATTTTTAATATTGTTAAAAAAAACACTGCATTTTTATTGAATAGCATTAATTCAAATGTGTACCACAATTTACAAACTTTTAAGAAGAATACAGAGACTCCTTCAACATTATACATTTTTAACTGGTAACACAATCTTCAGCATGCATGAGTCTCTCTAAATAATACAATTAAAACACAGGACAAGTATTTTGTTGCTACTAAATTCCTTTACTAAAAGTAGAATCTCTCTACATAAACTTACAGTGAGAAGGTACTCTACAGCTCGATGAGGATTGTTGAAGCTGGCTCTTAAAGCAGCTACCACCTGCTCACGTTCATAACCCATTGACATGATCTCTGTCAGCATGGCCTCGTACTCTGAGCCTGTTACTGCACAAGCCAAGAAAAGTAAAATTAGCTCACCCATTTCAGAACAAAGGTATCCTGCTACTGCATCAGAGGACAGGTGCAACAGAAAATAATCCAGTTCAAATACGTAATAAACTTGAGTAAACTGTGGACTTGGACGTGATGTGAACATCACACCCCCGGGGGCCCCGGGGCCCCGGGGGCCGAGAGAGGGTAAAATGCAGCAAAGCAACGATTTCTAACAAATGTTTCATATTTATAGGTCACATTTTGAGTTCTGATTAAAAAAAATCTTAGCAGACTCAGCCAAGGAACAACTCATGTTATTGAAGAGCTTCTAATGCTACTTATTACCATGGAGACATAGCTACATTCTACACATATTTCCAAGTTTTATTTCTTTCTGTTTATACAAATCAGCAAGTGGCTGGCCACAGCAAACTCTAAACACATACTAGAATAGAAGCCGTTAAAAGAGAAGAGTTTAAAAAAAATGAAAGAACGGAAATTTAAAATGATGTACATGCATTCAGAGCAAAAATGCAATCTATACAATCTAGATCCCTAGCTCTGTCCCATTACGTAGAAGCACATACTTTTACTAAGACTAAGTTTTTAATCTGTGTAAATGATTCTGATTAAATCTGAAAATAAACTTTAAAGTAGAAATATGGCTTTAAGGCTTTGGACTTCAAACCGTAAGGTTGTGGGTTCAACTACCACTACTGACACTGTGTGGCTATGAGCAGTCACTTAACTTGCCTGTGCTCCAACTAGAAAAAAAAAATGGAACCAACTGCATATCTCTAGTGGTGTAAGTCACCTTGGACAAAGGTGTCAGACAAATAACAAAATAATAAAATATGTCTGAATTGTTCAGTTGTCAAAAGCTAACTAAATGAATACGCATTCACAAAATAATTCCTGGAAACTCACTTCCACTTTTTAAACTTCTCAAAATATTGCTCAAAAGCTATGTCTATGTTACAGTGGCTCAGAATTATACATAGGCAGAAGAAGTCAACATTACATTTATTGATCATAATGCAACGACTTACAAACAGAAGAAAACAGTAACTTTGTATCCACATTTCACAGCTGGAATAACCTCCTCAGAGTCATGCAGTAAATGAGTAGAGAGCACAGACTTGGTATATTTGTGCCTTACAGTCTAGTGCCTTCACCACTGGGTAATACTCCCTCACTAATATTGTCCATACAAAGAATGACAAACAGTAGACATTAAAAGTGCTGCTTTAATCACATAAGCTAAGTTTATATAGCAAATCTTTCCACCCGTATAATATAGAAGATCTCACAATCAAAAAATATAATTTCTTGCAACAAATCTGAAGCCAGAATTAATCTTTATGACTTCTTACCATCTAACAATACAGGCAGCTGCTCTTGAATAGCTTAGTAAAGGCATACAATTCAGAAATATTTCAATGTGGCCTTTTCCAAAACAGAGAGAAAAAAAAACTTCTTATATAGTTAATTTCAGAAGTTATCAAGTACCTTATATATGCCATAAAATGATTATTCTAACAAATTGCTGTTCATTACTTGGGTGTGTAGAAGGAAAAAACGCCAAACTTTATTACAATTTCCCCAACCTTGTAAAGGGCTCCCTAGCTGGCAAGTAATCATAAGGAGCAAAGATGGCAACAGGACGGCAATGAACAAAAGGAGATATATACACAGATGATATCCTAAGGCAGACAGGGGAGTCTTTCTGTATGCCTATATGCACAAATAGGTACAGCAAGACAACAATATGTCTTAGAAATGCTGCTCTAAGGGCAGATTAAGCATGAGCATTTTAGGGTAATGAAGAGAAGGAACTGAAGTCAGACATTTCTTTCAGGCCCGGAGCTTATTAGTGCTCCTGTGAACTAACAGCTTTGTAGGTTATAGAACAAACACAACACCAGAAATGATTTGAGGGCTTGACAATGGAAGCAAACTCCACAGAATATTCACCATCATACCTCACTGCAGGCAGACATTGAGGACTTTGCTTGCTACGTGTGAGGATCTCAGATGCTAAATTATTAAGTGTAAATATACAGGTCAGTAAGATAGTTGTGTTGTTTGAAAGTATTTTGCTACATGCATGACTTGGTGAATGTGGATACAACCACTAATAACAGTATCTGGAATTTAATAAAATTATGAGTGAAGAGTTGGAAAGGAAATGGGATTCAGGTGTGCTCAATGAATCCAGAATACACAACAAAATTTAAAAGAACCAAGGAAAAATGGTTAATATCCGCATCTGTGTGCAGAATGTCCAAAAGAAAGTGAAGCAGTGGTATTAACGTACAGTACGTGCTGAAGATGTAAACAGACGAAAATGGAACAAGCAAGACTAAGGAAGAACAAGCAGGTGTGAATTGACTTGGTGATAGATAACAAGAATGCATATTGTCCCAGGGCTGTCACATTCATAAAAGAATATCAAATATAACAATGTACTGTATATAACTACATGGACAACGCTGAAATTAACAAATGAAGCTTTTTATTGAACTTACTTTGTATTGTTCTTGTAGCTCAATGAAGCCAACTTACAGTGCATCCAGAAAGTATTCACAGCGCATCAGTTTTTCCACATTTTGTTATGTTACAGCCTTATTGCAAAATGGATTAAATTCATTTTTTTTCCTCAGAATTCTACACACAACACCCCATAATGACAACGTGAAAAAAGTTTACTTGAGGTTTTTGTAAATTTATTAAAAATAAAAAAACTGAGAAATCACATGTACATAAGTATGAGGTTAGAATCGCCAATCCACCTAACCTGCATGTCTTTGGACTGTGGGAGGAAACCGGAGTACCCGGAGGAAACCCACGCAGACACGGGGAGAACACGCAGGGAGGACCCGGGAAGTGAACCCGGGTCTTCTAACTGCGAGGCGGCAGCACTACCCACTACACCACCGTGCTGCCCAGTACTACAGACATTTTTATTAAATAAAGACTAATGATGTTTTATCATATTTTAGTAAAGTATCATTAATCAAAAGTAAACTTTATTTTTTTGCTGGACAAAAATGAATCTGTGGCTTTCTTTTTAGGACTGTCTCATCTATAGTACATACTAATATAAAAAAAAATCCAAGATGGAAAGTACAGCATTTTTATTTGATGCAATATGTTGTTTCTGTAAAGACTCTAGATAGGTGCGATACAGTTGAACTATCTCATCTTAAAGCAATGATCATACACTACAGTTTGATAATATTCCAACAAACTTAACTATTCTGAGCCAGATATAGATATTACAGGAGAAAGAGGGCTGAAGTGTAAAATCATAGGATGTGCAAAAAAAAAAAATGTAAAAATACAGTGCCTTAACAGTATACATTGTAATATTAATAATGACACATATTATTTATATAGCACCTTTGTCATACTCAATGTGCTTTGTGATAGGAAGCAGAAAGTGAATATAGCTTTCCTCAAGAAGCATGCGTATGTCTGTAATTACTGTCTCAATTCCCACTTACCTAGTGCTGAAGAAGCATCTTGTCTCACAGCACCTTCTGAGGACGAAGTAACACTAACACTTTAAAAAACACAAAATAAAAATACAAAATTTAAAACAAAACCAAATACACAGATGTGTAACAGGAAAACAAATTGCTTCCAGAAACCTACAATTAAATGGCTCTAGCATAAAGTATACCGCAACAGTAATGCATTTCTCAGATTCTGCTACACCGATTAAGGTGAATGTGCATCAAAAAGGTTGAGTGCTTATCCACTAACTACCATAATCTGCATTTTTCATAAAAAATATAATGAAAGTAACAAAGAAAATGCATTGCTGCCCAGCTATATATGGTACATCTTATCTTTTATTTCTGCAGTTCTACGGAATATAAACCAGCACAGCCATAAGACTAATTACAAAGACCTTTTGAAATCACCTTTAAATGATTTCAGATGGGTCCTACCAACTTCAGCAATCAATTACATTAAAAGGTAGAGTCATTAAATTCTACGTTGTCAAGAGTCAAATTAACCTTAACACCAGTGTTTATTTTTATTTTACAAAGATACACTCAATTATAGCTCAACTGCTGTATCATATACTTAATGTAACACAATCTTTCATTTAAGGTATTTCACACACACTGAGCAAGAGCAGTTTTTGAAGTATTAATAAAATCAAAAAATTGCAATGTTAATTCAGAGATTTTTTGGGTTAAGACAGAAGTTTTCAGGTAAGTTAGTTATTTAAAGTAAGTTTAAGGTTAAGGTAGTTCTACTCTTTAATCATTGCACTGGACAGTAGCATACTTGCAAATATGAATTTTCCTGCACTCTGTACACGTGACAATAAGGACCTTATAAACGTTGGTATGTGGGCCCAGTTGAATTAGCACATTACAAAGAGCTCACTAAAGCTCAATACAACACCATATCAACATTAAAACTCAAAATGTGCTTGAAGAATTATGAAAAAATGAACCCCCGTACTTTATTTGCTGAATACTCATATATTATGTATGTAAAAGTATTTTCATTGAAACAAGAAACCTGCAAAATGATGAGAATGTCACAAAAGCCTTGAAATTGGTTCAACAACATGGAATATGGAAACAGATTTTTACCACTAAGAGAAAAATTCTCCAATCATATCTTTTACCATATACTTATTGTTACATAAAAGATTTCCACGTTACCTGTCTGACTCAGACTGAGCAGGAGGACTCTGCTCTTTTTGTTTGTCTTCATCAGGAGGGATGGGTATTGCTGCTGGGGTTGGTACCAGGGGTTGTACAATTGGACATTCCTGTAGAGGAACTCTGACCACATCTGTTGGCTTAGACTGTGCAGCTGAAGCAGATTTTGGCTATTAATGGTCAAAAAAAACAAGAAATGAAGCAGTATTTTCCTGTTAGTAATGTGTGAGTGTTTGAAATGAGCTAACTGCTAGCAAAATAAGCATGTCAGCAGTTACAAGGGGAGAAGGAAAACATACACTTTTGACTCATTTCATTTTATTACACTCAAGAAAAACTTTATTCCTGACAAAAGATAACACCTTTTTGAAATAGTAGGCTAGTAGCAAAAGTTAAGAAAGTCATTCAGTTTAAACTACCATGATTCAAAATGCTCTCCTGTTATGTTATGTCGCTCTTAATGAGGATTAGAAAAAAAAAATACAGCAATGGATAACTATCAAACAAAGATATACAAAAACAAATGAAGCAGTGATACACACTGACAAAAACAGGATGACCCTATTGCAACATAAGGAAGAGAAAACATGTTTTCATTTCTATTTAGTTCAATGAGCTATACAAATGCAAAAACACTAAAGGCAAATTTAGAATGAAGGGCTATGAAATATTGAAAACCTACAGTTCTGTGCAAATTAAAAAAAAAAAAAAAATCAGATTTTCTCAGGACTACCACCTCCCCACACTTCAAACTTCAGGATCATAGGGAACTACAGATTATTCTGGTAGCAACAGGCATTACGCCATGGATGGTATGTCATCACATCACAGGACATAGTCACTCATGATTATTAAAAGCAGGCCACATTACAGTCATCAATCAACATAACTGCATGGCTTTGCACACTGGCAGGAGAGAAGCAGACAGAGAGGGCAAAAACATCAAGAACCAAACAAGGGCCCAAGTACTGTGAAGCAATAATTTGATTTGAGTCTAATTTTGGTCACTGATCAAAAAAATAAATCTAGATAACCAAATCTTTTAAAACCAAAAGATGACCAAATAAATAAAAAAAATCTGTTAAAACAGCTGTCTAAATAAAACCATTTCAATATAGAGTCACCCTCTAGTGTAAAAAAAAAAAATACATTTATAAAAATTATTAAAATATCAGAACACAAGCACACATATACAATTGAACTGTACCTTTGCCACCATAACCACTACAAAGTTCTTCTCATCTATTTTATAATCTTTGATGGGTGTGTCATCCTGCAGGATTTTTCCAGCATAAATCAGTTTTTGGCCTGCAACAGGGAAGCATTCTTTCCCCTTCTCTGCTTCAATCTTCTCCTTCAAGTCTTTAACCTATTGAACCAAGAAGTGAAAATCAGCCTTAAATATTTTCTGTAGGAATAATTCCTGATTAAACTTAGGGTATTTTGTATTAAATTTTGACAAAAATGCACCATTAGGTGCAAAAAAAACTCACTAATCTTATCTATCCAAATTCTCCAAAAGAGCATCAAGTTATATTTTGAAGGTCTGTAAAGGTCTACTTTCTAGTACACTACCTAGTCACTTACTCCATGTGCCGATGGGTCTTTGTGTGATGAAAAGCTTTGTAACATTTGGGCAATATCTAAACTTAATATGTTTCCAAATGCATTCAACTGTTATTGTTGAAGACTAGGGGGCTTTGCCCCCTGCTTGCTTCGCTCACCAACTCCCCGTCCTGCGCTACACACCAGCCACTTCATGTCTCTGCATTTCACTTTTAACGAACAACAAATCATTTAATTCTCGCGGATACGCCTCTTCATTGGGAAGAAACACTACTTTTCCCTGATGGCAACACAAATTCGACAATCTACAAGTCTCCGACTTAAAGATTAAATCCAAACAATATATTTGATCTCTTTTCGCTGTTCTGTTATTTCACCAAGTAATAATTTCCATTTGTTTGAGGTAATGCGATCTTTACTATCATTTTTTTTGAGCCTTTTGAATTTTAGTACTTTCATAATCTCTGATCTGCTCTTCATGTGTATCGCGCCAACGTTTTTGAACCTCTTTATGATGTTCTACTTTGTCATCTACTCCTTGTCATTTATTTCTGTCCCCGGACATGGTTAAATCTGTTGGCACAAAGTCTTGTCTTGTAGGTCTCTCTGAAAAAGTCACGTCTTGTCCCAGGATTTTGTTTATATAATAGACGTAGAAGTACAGTACAGAACTCTAACTGTGCAAGAGACAATTTTTGTATTATTATTTTCTTATCTTTGTTTACTGTAGACATACTTCCAGCTGATGGGACACTCTCACATGTAAAATGTAATGTGAAACAGCAGCTTGAAGGCCTACTGCTCAACAAATCAACTGCTAAGTCAGAGGTGCTCAACCTTTTTGGCCTTAGCACACTGTTTTAACTATTTTTATTCAGTGATGACCCTTTATTAGCAGTAATTTTAATGTAAACCTGGCAACATTTTCCCCTGAATAGCACACAATAACATATAACAGTAAATACATATTCAACATTTAAGTACAGTGTATATAATAAATGAAATACGGATAGTACTTCAAAAATAACTCAACACACAGATGTTTAATACTGAATCAAATTACGTGTCCATCTGTCTTTTTCAGGGGTCCCCAGACTTTTCTGATTTTCGCAGGTTTGTCAGAATCAGGGCTATGTGAAGAGAGCACAGAGATTAATGTGTTTTAGTTCACAGGCGACTGACTTGTCTAGGACTTCAATGCACAAGGCATAGGATGTGCTGTTCTGCAATTGTGTGGGCCATTTTATATTTGGCAATTTGATGTGCAACGAGACAATAAGTAGCATTCCTGTTCGGGTGTTGTACAAACACTAGAATGTTTTTTGTGAAGCCTTAAGATTTTTACTTGAAAAAAGTCAAACGATTTACTTCTCCACACTTTGCTTCCAAATGTCTTTATGCTTTCACTTGGTGGTAAAACACAACAGTCACTGCTCTCCACTCTTTGCGTAAAAGTAATTCTATACCTCATAAAATCTGGGTTGTACTTTATGTTCTTTTAACATTTCTGCTTAGTTCAGGTTTTGGGAATTAATCCTGTGAGGTTGATACAGAACTGGAAGAGTCTGGAGAGGATGATGCTAGGGGGCATTTGAATAACTGGTCCATGGTTGCTAACACTCTTAGGGTGTACTCGCACTAGCAGTTTGTTCAGTGTCCGAACAGGTTTGTCCGCATGTAACCCCGCAAAGTCTACTTTGTTTGACTAGAGTGATCACTCTGTGCCGGGCCAACCGTACCATGCCCTGGTCCGCTTGGAAAAGGTGGGCCCAAGCACGGTTCAGTAGGATTTGAGAACAATGTGATCACTAAATGTGCTCAAGCACGGAAAACAGACATGATGTCAATGACGCGACAAGTCAGAGTGCAATTCTCATTTCATTCAATACCATTTGAGCTAAAAACAGGTTTTTATTCTCACCTTACACACGAATGAGAATTGTAGTTGGCAAGAAAAGCTACAAATTCCTCCCTTAACCTCATTTCTCACCATATAAATCTTCTCGTATATGCAGCATGATTAGCACCAAAATGCTGCACAGCACACTCAATAAATCTGTAAGAGTGCAGAGAGTCATCCTGCTCTACCCGACTCCAAAACCACCACAAAATAAGTGAAACCATATTGACATGCATGCTGTCACTGTGTTTGGATCTTGTTTTGGCTTTACGTGAGGTCACACGGTCATGACGAAAGAATGCCCGGGCCCAGAATGTTAAGCGCACTGCTAAGTGCAGGCAGCCAGCGGGGGAGTAGGGAGTGGGGACAATCATGCTTGGGCACAGCATGGAACAAACGGGCCAAGTTTGAGTACACCATTAATGAAGTGTGCAGTGTAAGGGAGGTTGTCAGTTGCACATTACCTGACTTATGTCAGTCTTTTCAATTCCTCAATATGCAGGAACAAAATGTCCTGTTGACTGGGTACAGAACTGAAATCTGCAATCAGCAGCCCCATAAAACATTAAAGCGATCGCGGATGTTTTTTGTTTTTTTTTTTTACTTAATCCAATGACCCATCTAGGACACCCAGTAACTCATGGGTTGAGAAACACTACACTAGAACACAATATCTAATCAAGCAACACTGAACAAAGACATAAAAAGTAAAAGTTGTCAAATAGGAAGACAGAATCACTAACATGTATAAATTAGCCAACATTTTTATCCAAAGTAAGCCATAAACAAGAAAGATCTAATCATTTTTTTTACAACGCATGAAGTGAAAGGATTAAGTGGCTTGTCGACTGCAACAACTGAAATCAGTGTGGAGTGTCTCAATGCACTGGTTTACGACAGTCCAATTCCTTAGCCACCAGAGGTCCATACCACCACTGTTACTAGCACTAGAACACATCAGAATTGCTGATCAAGAGCGAAAAGGTCTCCTCTCCCCTACGCTCTTATGAGGCTTTCCAGATGTTCAAGTTGAAACTTACTCTATATATTCATGAGCAAACATTCACATTTTTTTCTTTAACTTTAGTGTAAGTCACACATCTTTGTTCCCATAAAGAAACATTCTGCTAGAATGGTAAAGGAATGTTGGAACTCTTACAGATAAGATAAGCCTGACATTAGTCCACCAGTTTGTGCACTTTTCCTACTTATGGCTAATGCTAATTGCAGACTGAGTGTATGCTGGTCCAATTAACCACAGTTCCAAAAAAAAGTTTTATTTGAATGATGAGGTCCAGTCAATTTGGAAGAGGCAAAAGTGATTTCACTGAGGCATTTTTTTTTTTTTAAATCTGGTCGCTGAATGTACAAATGCAAATAAAAACTTTAGTGTACAAAATTTAAATAAAATGTTTAAATGTTGCCTTACTTTGTGTGAATGCACTATAAATATTAATGGGATCCTCCACCCAGAAATCATTTTTTTATGTTACCTCATGTGATTCTGCAATAAAAGCTGTGAAAGATTTTTAAACTCTTTATTTCATGGAGAATAGAAATAACAAAGCTTCTAATAGAATAGGAGTTTACGGAAACCAAACCTGGACAACAGTACACCACAAATGCATGTTTAGCAAAAAATGCATGTGTTTTGTACATTGTGAGCATCTGACTGGATGACTTGACATGTGGATTACGTGACACAAGTAATGTGAGATTTCTTTCATGGATATTTTTGATGTGGCTTACTGTTTGTCCAGCATTGGCACATAACTGGATAACTTGAAATGTGGATTATGACGAACCAATAATGAGACTTTATGCACACTGTCAATATCATTTGCTCTTGTCTAGCATTTAATAATACTTTTGGGGAGAGTACTCCTTTAACAGAATCTAGTAATTTTATATTGTTAATTAATTGCACATTCAGTGACTGAGTTCAGATGCAAGAAAATAAGTGATCTTAAAAAGCTAGCAGTTCAATCTAACACCAGTAAAGAACCTTTGATTAACTGCAGCTACTTTAGACCAGGAAACCAAGAGCTGATGCTATTCAACTGCCTCTGGTAACTTGAAATTGTCCCAGTATGCCAGAGTGTGCTCTGTGATTATCTGGCATCTTCTACAGGGTTGGTTTGTACTTTGCACCCACTTCTGCACAGTCAGACTGTGGATTCTGGCAACCCTTTTCTTAAAAAAACAAGCAACAAATGACTGAAAGTGACCAGTACATGTATACAACACATATATTAGGTTAAGTCCATGGAACAATATAAAATGTAAGATACACAACAAGGTGACTCTTGAGCCTTATTTATTTCCTGGGTTGAAGAAGGCAGAGAAAGAATAGGGGCAAGAGAAAAGGGTAGAATACAAGTTTGAAATTAAAATGGAAAAAACTAAATAGAAAGTTCAGAAGAGAGCAAGGCGTATTGTAATAAGGTTATATATGAATTTGTTGAAGGGTTTTCTGCATCAGCATGTACCTGAAAAATACAAAATAAAATAAGTATGTAGACATCAGCATGTGAGTAAGTGATTGGCAGAGCTGCCACCTGCAGCCACGAAAAAACTCACAGCCTCCCCCACACAAAGCTAACCAATCAAAACTCACGGCCGCCCCCACACACAGCTAACCAATCTCTAGAATTAGTCATAAAATTAAAACTGGTGACTAATAATAAAAAAAAAAAAAAGTTTAATTCTGTCCCAGGGACCACGGAGGCTGCAGGTTTCAAATATTTTCCTGTTTTGCCTTCTAAACTGACTTGTGTACAAAAGTATTGGCACCCAATAATTTTGCACTGCAGATTGTCTCTGCATGTGCTGCAGACCAATAAAAGCGATCAAATAATCTAAGTTGAGTTCTAGAACACAGTTGTGCACTCACAAACATAACAGGCCATCTTAGAGTCACCAAACTGCATGAGCTGCACATCCTGACATGACATAGGAAAGCAAGAGTACCTGAAGAAATCCCATGTGAACAGAGGGGAAAAAAAGCAATCTCCGCATTGGTACAAGCAAGACACTCTCATAGTGAGTCGACAGTGCCCACCACTGGGACACACCTGGTCTGAATGAGGGTTGCTCAGGTATGTCTTGGTGGACCTCTGTGGCTGCTGGTTTTCCCATTAACTGTTTTTTTTTTTTTTGTATTCCTTTTTTTCTTAACATGGTTTTAAACAGGATGCCTCATTGTGTTTAGTTTGTACTGTAAACTACACTGCAGCATTCATTTTTCTTTCTACGATATGTATCTCAGAATTTAGTTGTCTTTTATAATGCCTATAACAATTAATTTTACTTCATTTAATTTTGAATTTACTTCAATTATATTATGTGTCAGCCAGGATTGTCAATTAATGGCTCCATGTAACAATAAGCCAATAAATAGTAAGTAGAAATACCAAGTTGCCCTACCCAATAGTAACTCATTCTGTGTCAATACCACTTACAAGTGTTCATCTAAAATATTAATATACAGAAATAAAGAGAAAAATCACAAGTACTGATAATTCCTGTATATAATAAAGAAATGTTTTCCCACAGCGTGGTCTAACACTACAGACATTAAGTAGAAGGAGGTAGTTGATCCAAGCTTATTCAAGGCAGGACAAATAATCACAAAATAAAATTTCATGAATTACTTCAAGAATTTTCATAGGACAAACACTTGAACAGGCTTTCCCAGGAAGTATGGCAGCTGGGATGGCTTCCCCAGGCACTGGGGACACTGAACATTATTCCTCTTAACTAAACATCATTAAAGTTCCTAAGGTTAATTTCTCTATTATAATAAAAAAAATCCTGGGACGAGACACGACTTTTTCAGAGAGATACTTTCATGTCCCACAAGATGAGACTAAGTGCCAAGAGATTTAACCATGCCGAGAATAAAAGACAGAGTAGATGACAAGGTAGAACGTCATAAAGAGGTTCAAAAATGTTGGAGCAATACACATGCAGAGCAGGTTAGAAATAATGAAAGTACTAAAATTCTAAAGTCTCAAAAATAAATGATAGTAAAGATCGCATTAGCACAAACAAATGGAAATTATTACTCGGTGAAATAACGGAACAGCAAAAACAGATCAAATTTATGGACATAGGTGATATGACAGAAGTATAAAGATATTGTTTGGATTTAAACTTTAAGCCGGAGACTTGTAGATCGTCTAATTTGTGTTGCCATCAGGGAGACAGTAGTGTTTCTTCACAATGAAGAGGCATATCCACGAGAAATAAAAGATTTGTTGTTTGGTGTAAGTGAAATCCACATACAAGAACAGTAGAGAAGCGAAGTGGCTGGCACAAAGCGCAGGCCGGGGTGATGGTCGCGAGCAAAGTGAGCAGGGGGCAAAGCCATGCTAGTAAATAAATAAGTCTACCATTACTAGCACTTCATCTAAAATTTACTAGTTAGCAGGGGCCTCATGTATAAACGGTGCGTACACACAAAAATGTTACGCAAGAATGCTTCCACGTTCAAATCACAATGTATAAAACCTAAACTTGGCGTAAAGCCACGCACATTTTCACGGTAACTCATACCCTGTTGTACGCAAGTTCTGCACTCGGTTTTGCAGACTGGCGGCACCCAGCGTCAAAGCAGTGCTACTGTTCCTGTGTGGTTTTCCTTTCTTTTTTATATCCATATTCCTGACGTGGCTTTATAAACACACTGAAATTAAGCGCATATTGTTTATTAGTTTAATGCATCTGATTGTAATTAACCCGCAACAATATAATGGTCCACAGAATGCTCAAACTATTTCAAATACCATAGCTGCTTTAGCGTTGTTACTCTCACTGCACCTTTTGCTTCTTCTTTCGGCTGCTCCTGTTAGGGGTTGCCACATCGGATCATCTTTTTCCATATTACTCTCACTGCACCACTCAGAGTATTTATATCATTGTATCTTGGTGTGAATCACAGCTGTACAGCAGCTGATCGGAAAGAAAATGATCAGTATACAGCATCAAGCACACACTGCCTCAGCCATGCTGTCTATTGAACTGTTGTCATACGGCAAACGCTTCAGAGCCTTTCCTATACGGACCTCACGGTTCAGAAACAGTTTCATCCCAAGGACTCTAAACGCACTCAATCAGTCCATCAAGAGCTCCTTCTAGAACTGTTTGTACTTATAAGTACAATTACCTCACTGTAAACTTGCGATACAGTTATAATATTGCACAACCTGAGCCACTTTATAAAGCGCGTATTTACATATGAAGATGATATCATTTTTAAGATGAAATGCAGCAAAATATGTTTATTATATTATACAGATAAAACTTTAACTTCATTTAAATAATCTATATTATTAATAATTAAACATGTGAGGACACGGTGCCGCAGCATCCTTTCACGGATTGTTCCTGCCTCGCGCTGCATATTTGCTGGGGCTGGCACAACGCTGGATGGATAGATGGATAGAATAATTAAACACGTACTACAAAGATATTTCAATGTTCCTTAAAAGTTTTGAAGAATCGGCGTTCTAAGCTTACAGATGGCTTAATGTCTATTACAGAGCTGATTGCATGGCGATTGAGTATTTCGAGAAAGAAAAGTAAGGACAGGAATTGGTGTTTAGTACATTTGAAACAGACAGTACTGCTACAATAAAGTATTTCATCGAAGGTCACGCATGGCGCAGCAAGCATCTTGCGTGAGACATGAACAATCACTGCGCCACCGTGTTCCCATGTTTAATAACATGCTTTAACTCCTATCATCATGAAAATATCACATATACATCTCAGTATTTTAATTATTCAGAGAGCTGTAATATCACGAATGTAGTGGATTCTGTGTTCTGTCAGAGGAAGAGAAAGCCCGGAAGCACGTAGTGATTCACACACATAGAAGATCAAATACAAAACAAAGCATTTAACATGCTACTTCAGTTACGATGGGATTTGAGAAACTAATAAATTAAACAATTTTACGATGAAGTTTATGATGTTCTACTTTAATGACAAAATAAACAACATGATTAAAGTGGAAATTTCGAGATTAAAGTTGACATTTCGTGCTTTTTCCACCCAGTGTGTCCCTTTTTTATTCTCTGTACCCTATAAGCTTTCATATGACACTGAGACGGTGGGCTATGACTCGCCTTTTCACGGTGACTTTGATATCTGACAACTTCTTTATTATTTCGTGCACTGTGTGACTTTGTGAACTTGAGCTTTTGAGTTTCTCCGACACGCTATGTCACTCGATCAACTTCCTTTTGTTGTTTACACCACTGTTTAAACCAACAAATAGTACAGTTTTCCTTGACTCCACTTGGTATTTGCTGAAATTCTATTTTCCCTCGTGCTTTTCCCATTGCCTTTTTACAGAAAACAGAGCTTAAGGCCTATTTATATTCATTTGCATATTCAAAGAGGTGTAAATCTGGGAGGAGTTGGGGTGGAGCAGCAGGCACATGCACGTGTGTTAATTTTCATGCTGACCGGGATTTATGTAGCGGAAGAACGTGGAAGTTGGCGAACGCACAGATTTATGCATCTGGATTTTTTTGTGCGTAAGCACATTTCGGCTTTTGTGCTTATATCACGTTATAGTGCGAATTCTACGCACACCGTTATGCATGAGGCCCCAGGTCTGTTCCTCCAAGCATTTGGTCCCCTGAACCTGTCAAGCTGAAGCCATTTAAAGGTGCCAAGACACTAAACACATAGATTAAGTGGATTTAGTCTGCTATAAATTCAAATGAAGTTCTTAGTAGGTATGCTCCTACTCCTCTCAGAACTACCCCAAAAAAGACATAAATCGTTTGCAACTAGTGCAGAATGCAGCTGCTAGAATCCTAACTAGAAAAAGAAAATCCGAGCACATCTCTCCAGTTTTAATGTCACTACACTGGTTACCTGTGTCATTCAGGACTGACTTTAAAATTCTGCTTATGGTTTATAAAGCCTTAAATAATCTCGCCCCATCTTATATATCGGAATGTCTGACACCTTATATTCCAAATCGTAACCTTAGATCCTCAAATGAGTGTCTCCTTAGAATTCCAAGAACAAAACTTAAAAGAAGTGGTCAGGCAGCCTTCTGCTGCTATGCACCTAAAATCTGGAATAGCCTGCCAATAGGAATTTGCCAGGTTATTACAGCAGAGCAGTTTAAAACACTGCTGAAAACACATTACTTTAACATGGCCTTTTTATAACTTCACTTTAACTTAATCCTGATACTCTGTATGTTCAATTCTTCATAATAACTATTCATGGTGGCTCTAAAATCCGTACTGACCCCTACTCTCTCTTCTGTTTCTTTTTCCGGTTTCTTTGTGGTGGTGGCCTGCGCCACCACCATCTACTCAAAGCATCATGATGCTCCAACAATGATGGATGGATTAAAAGGCAGAAGTCTACGTGACCATCATCATCAAGTCCTTCCGTGAGAATCCTAAATCCAAAGAGGACTGTTTCATTTATGATAGGTAGAATGCCCAGAGGGGACTGGGCAGTCCAATGGTCTGGAATCCCTACAGATTTTATTTTTTTCTCCAGCCGTCTGGAGTTTTTTTTTGTTTTTTCTGTCCACGGGACCTTACTCTTATTCTATGTTAATTAATGTTGACTTATTTTATTTTCTTACTGTGTCTTTTATTTTTCTATTCTTCGTTATATAAAGCACTTTGAGCTACTTTTTGTATGAAAATGTTCTATATAAATAAATGTTGTTGTTGTTGCTGTTAACTGATCATTTTAATGTTGTTTTGTTGGGCTAATCTTTGACAAGGCCCTGTGATGTACCCTGACCATGTGGAGTCAGCATGTTCTCCCAATGCTCTGGGGCGCTTTATAGTCCACTTTTTGCTCCCCAAATCCAATTCACTAATTCAGTGGTTTCTAAACTTGATCTTGGGGACCCATTGCGGCTGCAGGTTTTTGTTCCAGCCAACTTCCGTTCTTCATTAGACTCTTAGCCTAAACAAGTGAAACATTATTTCCCAGTTTCTGTATTTTGAAGTCAATGTAGAAATTACAAATTAAGTTTGGCAAATTTTTTATTAAAAAGTAATAAGCAGTTATATGGGGAATATGTAGGGTTTTTTTAAGTCATCAACAGTATTTTCAACCTAATTTTCATTCTGCTTTTCCATATGTTCTGGTTATTTAAATGATTATTTAATAATTAGTGAGTCTGACACTGAAGTCGTTGCTGCTTTCATTATCCTGGGCATCTGCTGTGCTGGCTGTTAATTGCCACTATTAGGGATAAATGAAGGGAGCAAACTACACAGGAAAAGGAGAAAATAATAGGAAAACAACAAAAGAGAGTTACGCATTTATAGCTTTAGAAAAAAAAATTGAAAAGGGTACTAGCCGTCCGTTTAGTACACATGTATCTAGAAGTATTTCTAAACGTCTTATGAATGTAAAAAACATACTGTTTTGTTTTTCTGAATGCAGAATAAGAGAAGAGTAAAGAAAGTCCAACTAATTAAATGGGATCAGTTGTTTCGATTATTAACACCGATTGTGAATCTGGTTGGAACAAAAACCAGAAGCCACGGTGGGTCCCCAGGATCGAATTTGGGAACCACGGCACTAATTTACTACCACATGCCGTGGTGCGCGAACTGGGTGTAAACGTGCGCCCAACAATGGGTTGGCTGGCTCTGACAAATTCAGAAGACAGGAGGGCTGCTGGTTGGCAGGGGTCCCGGGTTGAGGGCGGGCAAACAGAACACGTGATGTCGGCTACGGAACACGGAGTCGCCTTCGTTAGCAAGTGGATGACAAGACCACGCGCTGTAACGGAGCGGCACTTCTAACGTTTGATGTGACTCAGCTATTATTGTTGGAACGAATGAACAACTGAAAATAACAGGCCAGGAAAAAAAACGGGCATTGCCTGCGTTAGCCACTCACGAAACGATAAGAGCGACGGACTTTCACGCTGTCTCGCGTAGCGTTAGAAATAGAAAATAACTTGAGTCTGTAGCCGCACAGATAGCTAAAAAAAGTGCAGGCACAAAAAAAAATGTTATTTATAGTAAACCCACACTAATGCGACGAGTCAATAAGAAATCACATGTGGAAAACAAACCAAACACCAAAATAAACGAATAAATAGGGCTATCTAGCAAATGACGAGAGGCGGAAATCGTCAAGGCGAGCCGCGCGTGTTAATTCTGCTTGTGTTTGTTTTGGGTCGCCGTCCGCGCGGGCTGTCACGCGCTGCGCTCGGCTCGCTCACCGTTTGCTCCGGCTCGATGTCAATCTTGATAGTTTGCTGCTGGAGGGTTTTCAAGGTGATCTGCATGACGCTGGTGCTCCAGTTCCGCTCACGGCTTCTCAGACCTGTCCACTCCGTTCTGGTCTTTGACCACACCAGCACGTTTTCACCCGACTGTACGCTAAAGAACTCGTCAGCAATGATGAAGTGCAACAAACAGCACACTCAACCAAGTTAAAAAAAATCCAGTGGCGCTCAACTCATCGACGCCATCTTCCCGATGACGTCAGTGAAGTCCGACAGGCAGCACCTTTGTCACGTGATAGGGGACCCACGTGCGAATAAAGGATGCGTACCAAAGTAAACCTGGAATATAAAGATAATTTTATAGACTGCAATTTTTATTAAACGGCGAGCGAGTTAAACACATATATTACCGTGGTTATGCTAGTTCGTTAAAACGAAAGAAAGAAATATCAATGATGATTGTGTATCATTGAATGGAAAAATAGAGCCAATTCACACAATGGAGCATACGTGGAAGAGCCCCCTATTATACAGTTAGTATGCACAGGTGTGAAATTTTTTTTTTATTGTATGATTTTCAAAAAGGTATTCATTTTATGTTGCACATATTAACTTATGTTAAGGAACCCTTGGTTTTTGTTTAATTTTCTATTTTACATCTTCTTTGTTCTTTTTTTCGATATCATTCATTGTTTTTTATAATATTGTTCTGTTCATTTTTTGTTTAGTTATTAATTGCCTTACAGAGAAGTTCATTCATGCATTATTTCTAATAGGATTGACTACTGCAATGTGTTATTGACTGGCTGGTTTAATTGGTCTTTGTTCAACTTTTAGCTAATACAAAATGCTGCTGCAGGAATCATTGCTCAGACCAGAAAATACAAATGCATAATTCCAGTTCTCAAGTCCTTACACTGCATTTCAAAATACTCTTTTTCACAAATAAAGCATTTGGCCAGGGCCCTGCTTACTTATCTGAAGTTATCATTACTTACAAACCGAAGCACACATTGAGAACTCAGGATGTCGGCCTACTTAAGATTCCAGAGATTAATTAAAATAACAGTAGGAGGTCGAGGATTTAGTTTCAGGGCGCTGAAGCTGTGAATTTGACTGCTGATATAAAAGAAGCCCTTTTGGTCTCAGGCTGAAGACTCACTACTTTAGTCTAGATTACCCTGACTTGAGCTGCTGGTCAGCTGTGTATACTGCATCTCCATTTGTTTGTAATACTATGGGGCTTCGCCCCCTGTTCGCTTCGCTTGCCAACCCCCCGTTCTGCACTACGTGCCAGCCACTTTGTGTCTCTGCATTTCACTTTCACCAAACAACAAATCTTTTAATTCTCGCGGATCGGCCTCTTCATTGGGAAGAAACAATACTTTTCCCTGATGGCAACACAAATTAGACGATCTACAAGTCTCCAACTTAAAGTTTAAAGCCAAGTAATATCTACATACTTCTGTCATATCACCGATGTCCATATATTCGATCTGTTTTCGCTGTTCCGTTATTTCACCAAGTAATAATTTCCATTTGTTTGTGCTAATGCGATATTTATCATTTTTTTCAGAATTTTGAATTTTAGTATTTTCATAATCTCTAACCTGCTCTGCATGTGTATTGCGACAACGTTTTTGAACCTCTTTACGACATCTACTCTTTGCCTTTTATTTCCAGACCCTGGCATGGTTAAATCTCATTGGGGCAAAGTCTCATCTCACGGGACATGAAATTATCCATCCATCCATTATCCAACCCCCTATTTCCTAACTACAGGGTCACGGGGGTCTGCTGGAGCCAATCCCAGCCAACACAGGGCACAAGGCAGGAAACAAACCCCGGACAGGGCACCAGCCCACCGCAGGACATGAAATTATCTGAAAAAGTCTTGTCTCGTCCCAGGCTAAAAAGTCTGATCACGTCCCAGGATTTTTTTATATAATAGAGAGATGATCTATGTAAACTGTTAGTAACCCTCCTCTATTCTGTTTCTGTTCTCAGCATCTGGCTCTTGGTGCCACTGCCCAACTTCCAAGCTGTTCTCCTGCCCATGGAAAAGTAATCTGTGAAACTGGGAGCCTTGGAATCATTGGATGAAAAGATTCTGTCATCAGACTGGATGGCCAGCCAGTGGCGGCCTTAGGGGTGTGTGGTGGCCTAGGGCTGACCAACCCCACGTGGAGCCAGTTACATCAAACACTGTTACCCGTATGTGTAGACTGTATAAACCTGTGCGCAAACTTAATAAAAATAATGTTAACATACACTGGATTTTCTCATTACAGTATTCTGCTAAATTTTTGCTGGATAACACGCAAACTTTATCAAAATACTAGGCTGACCCGCCTTTTAAGGCGACTGACTTTTAAGTTGACCACTTCTTAAGGCAATTCAATATGTAGATCAATTTGATATTTTATACAAACTCATTAATTTGGTTATATTGTATTTGAGCGGTATTACTTTAATACTCGTAGTTTCTGTTATTTTTGTGATGAAATTTAAACTTTTTTTCTATATTGAGGTCGCCCTTTTGAACCCCCCTGATATTTACTACGCGGTGAGGCATTTGTACTCCATCAACATTAATTATTTCCAGAGACATATAATTTTGTCTATTTTTCCAGCGCATCGCGCACAAAAGCAAGGGAACGATGGGAGCACCAGAACTCTGCTCACATCATGTCGCTTCGTACCGCAAGCTGCAAGTAATAAGTCTGTGATAAGCCGAATACCGCTACGCTTTCCACTCACGGGACGGAAGGACAATCCCGACCGCTTTTATATAGTAAGAAAGAAGAAGAAGATATCGCACAGTCTGGAGTAGAAAATCATCTTTTACCTGGAAAAACAAAACTACAAATCCCATCGTGCATTGCAAAATGAACGGGGTGTGTGTGAAACTCCGCACCTGCGTAGCACTCACGGGACGGAAGGACAATCCCAACCGCTTTTATATAGAAGGATAGCTGGAGAATATAACTTAACAAATTCACTCAAATGGGACATGCAGACCTCAAAAGCGGTGCCCTCTTAGCAAAGGGCACGGGGCCTGGGGTGGTTGCCCCACTTTCCACCCTCAAATGCCGCTCTTGCGGTCAGCACAGACGCCACTACAGAATGACCAGCCGATGGTAAGCGGCCAGTGGGCCGAGGACTCCAGGACTGTGACCGTGTCGCACTTTGCCTTTGACTTTCTCTCATAAAGTTTTCATCTCCTCTGTTGTCAACTGGCCGTAGTTCAGCAAATAATGAATGGACAGATATTGTTGATTTCATTTTATGTGATTTAACAAATCTGCATCTGTATATGAACTAATTCCGTATTTGGTAATTAATATAATCTATACTTGTGTTTTAACAGAGAATGTGGTTCACAGTGCTCTGCGCCTGCACTCATTAAAGGGCACTACACAAAAATAAGTTGTATTAAATAAATTGATTGGAACTGCCTTCCCCACTAGTCTGCCATTCACAAATGTCCTAAATATTCATGAGGGAACTGTGGAAGAAAATAAGTCCATCCATCCATCCATTATCTAACCCGCTATATCCTAACGACAGGGTCACAGGGGGGGTCTGCTGGAGCCAATCTTAGCCAACACAGGGTGCAAGGTAGGAAACAAACCCCGGGCAGAGCGCCAGCCCACCGCAGAGAAAATAAGTCACAACATCTTAATTTGACAAAATTTTTAGTAGCATTAATGCTGATCCAGAACTTTAACATTAAAGTCCCCAATAACACTGTGAGCACTTTATATAGCTTGAAGATCTTTCCCCCGACTCTTGCCATTCCATAAATCAATGTCAAACTGCTTAGTTCATACCAACAAGAATTGGGTCATGTCTGGTTACTTTTTTGAGATCCTTAGCAAACATTTATCAGCTTTATTGCTTTCAGAGATCATTAATTGTCTTATCAGTAGCATCCTGTCCTTAAACTCCAAGATATCTTTTTAACAAAAACAGAATCCAAGCCACATCACCTTCACATAACACTAATGACCACCTGTGAAAATATTTAATAAGTAGTGGTGGCTCTGAGGCTAAGAATCTGCGCTGCTATCCTGAAGGTTGCCGGTTCGAATCCCCGTCACTGCCAAAAGAGATCCTACTCTGCTGGGCCCTTGAGCAAGATCCTTAACCTTCAATTGCTCCAGGGGTACTGTGCAATGGCTGACCCTGCACTCTGACCCCAAGGGGTATGTGAAAACTAACAAATTCCTAATACAAGAAATTGTATAAGGCAAAATAAAGAACAAAAAAAAAGTATGATATGCTTATTACTGGGGTCGGGCTGGCGCCCTGCCCTGGGTTTGTTTCCTGCCTTGCACGCTGGGATTGGCTCCAGCGTAACCCTGTAGTTAGGATGTAATGTATGGATGTACTTAATAAGTACCTATAAAGATTTGGTTTAAACCTAAAGAAAATAGCTAATATGAAACTATTTAACATGCATGACACCCAGTTCATCACGACAACATGTATTTTCTTAGTGATAAGATTTAAAGTTAACAGAGCAGAATGCAAACCCTGAATAGACACATATAGCCACATAAATACAATATAGATTGAGCATATATTCCTCCACAGGACCTTCTTCTTCCTCTTCATCTTTTCCAGCTCCTATGTGGGGTCGATGTGCGTGATCAACCTTCTTTATATAGCTGAATCCTGCACCTTAGCCCCAGTCAAGCCCTTTTCCTTCAACTCTTATTTTACTTTATCCGTCCGCCTCCACTTTGGCCTCCCTTACATTTTCTTCCCCTGTACTTCCATTCCCATCATTCCTTTGCCCACATGTCTCTCCTCATCATATTTCCATACCACTGCAAACTACTTTCCTGGACTTTCTCAGATGTCTCTCACACTTTTGTTGTCCCTCTGATTATCTCAGGCCTTATTCTGTCCATTTGTTTGTGTAACTCCACACATCCATTTCAACATTCTCATTTTTGCCACATCCAACTTCTCCTGCGCTCCCACTACTGTCCATGTATCAGCTCCATACATTACTACAGACCTTACACAATACTCCTAAACCCTTCTTCCAATTGTTCCATCCACACTGCACTCTGCGGGTTTTCTCTGAATCTAATTCTCCATTTTGGGCTACCGCTGATCCTACATATTTAAACATATCCACGCTTTTGAATTGCTCCCCCTACAGGCTAACTTATGAATCCTGATCATCATGAAACCTCAAATACAGGGGGTCCTCGGTTTACAACGTTTCGACATACAACGTTTCGAGTTTACAACACTCACTCCCATAAAAACTTAAAAAAAATTGAGACATGAAAAGGAATAAAGGTAAGCATTTTTTTACACACATTCTTTCTGTTACTACAGTACAGTGTACAGTACAATATATTTATGTCCTTTTCTTTTTTCCCAGGCTTAGATTTTGTGTTTTTATGTTCTAGATTATGATTTTGCAAATGTGTTAAGATAGGTAAGTGACTTAGGCTAGAGTGTGTTTTGACTTGCACCAAAATTCGGGTTACATCTCTGTTGTAGGAACGGAATGTGTCGTAACCCGAGGACCCCCTGTATTCTGTCTTCTTCCTGTTTATCTTCAGTACTTTGTCTTCTAAAGCCCTTCTCCATTCGTCCAACTTCCATTTCTGGTGTTATGACAGGACCTACAGCTAATGTTGTAGATAGAAAGTATAGCGTCGTGTCAAAGGCAGCCGGCTTTTTAAATGACACGGTTGCCAGTTCAACTGCTTTTGCTTTACTGTGTGGCACTGGGCGTCGTACTTGCACTGTAAAGAAATATCTATAAACAGTTATACACATCTTGATTTTGTCAGTCGCTTTTTATAAAGGTGTCGACCAATTATATAAAAGTAATAAAGATAATTAACTGACTACCTAATGCTTGAAGGTGGTTTTGTAAAGTAACACCTGTGCCAAAAGTAAATATAGACTCTTTGCTGCTTACGAGGTGTGGCAGAAAAGTAACGAGACTGATTTTTTATTTACCAAAGTTTTTATTTTTTTCAAACATCAATGTTATCCCCTTCAAAGTAGTTCCCTTGGGCAGCTACACACCGATGGAGACGTTGTTCCCACTGTTGGTAGCAGCGCTGGAAGTCTTCAACCGGTATGGTCTTCAGCATGTCCGTTACACTCTTTTGGATGTTTTCTAAAGTCCCGAAATGACGTCCTTTGAGGACATTTTTCAGTTTAGGAAAAAGTCACACGGACTGAGGTCAGGTGAATAAGGGGGCTGGGGAACCACAGGAATGCGTTTTTTCGATTGTCCTTCTGCTCAATTGTGAGGTTTTTGGGCACCATTTTGGCACAGACCTTTCGCATGTGCAAATGTTCAGTCAAAATTTGATGAACGGTAAATCTGTTCAAATTTAATTGTTCACTCAACATTCTTAATGTTAAACGACGGTCTGATCTCACAAGAGTGTTCACACGTTCGATGTTTTCATTGGTTTTCGAAGTTGAAGGCCTCCCTGAAAAACTTGAGCTCGGGATAAAGAATGTTCCCCATAGGCCTGTTTTAACTTTTCAAACGTCACACTTGCCGATTCTCCAAGCTTAACACAAAATTTAATGTCACAACGTTGCTCCAAATTCCGCTGTTCCATTTTGCGTGACGCACAACCAAAAACACAACTTCGCTAATAGCAGTCACAAAAATCACGTAGTTAACGGAAGGAGTTGAAACTCGCACTGAGCTATGGGAGGGTACTGATACACGTGCTCTATCAAGGACAACAGCGCAGCGTTGCCAGATCGCTTGCAGTGTTGCCAGTCTCATTACTTTTCTGCCACACCTCATATATTGCTTTTTTAGGTAGCGCACTATCCTTAAAAGCAGTGTTTTTTAACCTTAGGGTTGTTGCAGCCCACTTTTTCCCCATATAAGTGTCTTCACGTCCTACCTAGCTAATCTTGCACAATTACCAGCTCTGGGGTTGGTTCCTCTTGGTGAATCGAGCTCGATTGTCAGAGCTGGGCATGCGGTCCAGATTGATGCATCTGATGTGACCATTAGAGTAGGAGGGGATTGGGTACGATCATCGGAGCGGGCAAACCGCTACCAATGTAAACTGTAGCAACTTGCGACCCACCAGCGTGATGCAAAACTGGGTCACAATCCAGTGGTTAAGAAATGCTGCTGAAAAGGAACCGTGTGCTGTTGCCGCAATTGTTTGAGTTCATATGCGACTTTGCAGGCCTGCGGTTTTGCTAGGCTCCCCTCAAGGAATGTTCTACTTAAACTGTATAATTCACTACTGACATCACATCTGAAGTATTACGTGCAGTTCTGGTCATCACAGTACAAAGACATAGCAGCACCTGAAGCTGTGCAGAGCAGAGCAACCAAGTGCATCTCAGGACTTAAGGACAGGCTCAGACAATTAAACCTGCATAGTCTGAGCAGAGGAGACTGTGTGGGGACCTAATCCAGGTCTTCAAAATCCTCCAAGGCATTGATAAAGCAGAATTCCCTCAGCTTAAGGGTGAATCACCTAATCAACGACACCAGTGGAAATTAAGGGAAAGTGCATTTAGGACTGTAGACACGAAGCACTGCTTTACAAAAAGAGTTGTGGGAATCTGAAATAAACCACCAAGCCATGGACCTGAAGGAGAAACCCTGACAACCCTTAAGAAGGATCTGGAGGAGACATTGGGACAACTAAACAAAAGAGTCTGATGGATTAAATAGTCTCCCCTCGTTTATCATATTTGTTATTTTCATTTTTCTTTTGTATGTTGCAGCTTGTTGGCACTCTTAGAATAGAGTGTGGTCGAGTGGTGAAAATATGGGACTTCAAACCATATATTGCCAGTGTAGACCTGCTGAGGGGCATAAAAAGAAAAAAGTAAAAACTAAAGCAAGTGAATAAAGAGACAGGAAAATTACATTTATTACCATCAATGTGTGCTATGCAAGCAAGTCTCACTCCATTACAGTGCTGTCACTCAGCTACAGTACCTACTGGCAGGCCCCATCTTTGGACATGCTGGAGGGAGTTGTCAGCACATTCTTTGATTGATGACAGTAGTCCAATAAAATCATTTTGTTCTGTTTAAACAATATTTCAGTATATCATGTATGGAAAGCATACGTCTGCACGCAAGTTCCAGTCTCCAAACTAAATTTGTTCAGTACAGGATCACAGATGCTGAAGCCTCCCTTATGAAAATAAAATATATTGCAATATACCTAAAACTGTCAAATACAATATTATGCAGTTCAGTCAGTCATTTTCCAATCACATATCCCAACACCAATCCCAGCCAACTCAGTGCACAAGGCAGGAACAAATCCTGCCAGCCCACCGCAGGATATATGCAGTTCAGATATCTATTTTTAAGGTTATATTTGAAATATAATAAAATCTACTTTTCCCTCAATATATTGCAACAAATATATTGTAAATATATTGCTATGCAACAGACTGTTAGGTTCTGTATTTCTGAAATATTATTTATGGCTTTTGTTTCTGTCTGGAAAAAAATAAACCCAAGCTTCCTAATGAATGCCATTTATTGGTGCCAGCACATATCGGATGCCATGTATTCCACACTAAAACTTGTATTATAAACTAAATGTTTTTTGAGATTTCCAGAATTGTTAAAACGTTACTGTGCTACCAGTTTGCTAAATGCACATCTCTTTAGTATTGGTTTCTAGAAGTGAATACATCTATTGTCAGACAGGCAAACAATTTGAATTTATAAATATAAATATATCTGCATACTACAGCCTGAGTTCTTTAGTAATTTTTGTATTAAGTTAGTTAGAAAGTTAATTTACTATTATGTAAAAGTTTATTATACAAAAACTGCAATAATTAACATATTATTATTATCAGAGTGGTGGCTCTGAGGCTGGGAATCTGCACTGGCAATCGGAAGGTTGCCGGTTCGAATCCCGTAAATGCCAATAGGGACTCTGCTCTGTTGGACCGTTGAGTAAGGTCCTTAACCTGCTTTGAGTAGTGAGAAAAGCGCTATATAAATGCAAAGAATTATTATCATTACTTTCCACCGTACTGCAAGATTCTGTAGTATATTTATCCTTGTAGTATGTTGTAACACATTTTAAAATATACTCCTTTTGGCAGCAATACATTTTAAATGTATTTCATTTGTGTAAATCCGATCCAAAAGGTAAAATGTGCAAAGCCGAAACAAGCCCTTGACGGGATGCTAGTCCTCAAAAAAGTGCTCTCCTCCACACTCTCACAAATTGCCGATTTAAAATTAAACACGATATCCCATTGCAGATTAATAAACTGTGAGATCGTAAGGTACATATACAGGTTGACTCAAAATTATGTTAACATTTGAATGGAGGAAACAATTTATTCACAAAACATACTTCATATGTGCAAGATGATTTACAGGAATGTCTCAACCCCATCATGTTCAACACATGTACCATATGTGGCACATAAATTGTCAAAAGAAATTGCTAATAAGGATATACATAGCAGTACCATTAGTGTTAACATAATTTTGACTCAGCCCGTATATTAAGTGGGTGCGGACTATTTAAGTGAAACTTATTTTTATATTTTAACGATATTCTAACAAAGTGATTTTTTAAATTAACACAGTCTGTCCGTTGTACTTCCTTCTCTGAAATGAGAATTGGCATGCAAGTTCGGTAAAATGGATGGATGTTTTAACGTAGGCTTCGTCAATGAAGAACTACGGGAAAACTGCTAAAGCAGAGCGTGGACAAATACAAATCCCAGAACACATTGCTCTTCCAGGTATGCAACGGTTCTCGCACACAACCAGACGTTTATGAGAATTGCAGGATGGGAAATGCCGCTTGGACTACAAATCCCAGAATGCATCACCCAGCACTTCCGCTCTTGTAGTTTGTAAACACAGCGATGCAGAGTCTGTAAGGGGAGACGCTTCAATAAGAAGAAGCAACACGATGCGTTAGCGTTTCAGTGACATTTTCCATTTGGGGCGATGGACTGAGACGGTACCTCAGACGGCTTTAAGTAATACAGGATCACCATTTTTTTTTTGTTCTTCGTTATTGTGCTACATCGCATCTACGTATTGATATTTGTTTTCTCAGAGCAAATCATTCCAGTCGTCCTTCTTCGCCCTCCCCCTCCTCGGGGGGAAAGAAAATACAGCAAAAACGCCAACGTCCCTTGTCCCTCTCCGACGCTAGAGCCACTGGCGCTCAATGGGGAACTGCCTGTCGTCTCAGACCGCTGATGATCTGTCACTGCTGAACGAGTCGGACGGTGCCAGCCTTCCCGGAGAGCCGCCTCCGCCTTACCAGGTGCGGGTTGTGGGACAGTGTACTTAAGAGAGCCCGAGGATTTCTCGGGAGTGGACGGGGTTGTCAGCAGGCTTGACGCTGAGACTCGGTTGACAGGTGCCTCGGGTTCTGTGCAATGAGATAAAAAGTGGTTTGCCAACGGATAGATTGCACGAGGTGTATTCAGTAGAAAATGCGGCATTAAAGCGGCTTGCCGCGGCCTGGAACGCGCACTGCACTCTCCCGTTTGGGAGGCTCCTTCATGCTGCGTTTAGACCTTTAAACGGAGACATTTAAATATACCGTACACGTCCATCTTAAGGTAATTTAAATCACCGCAAACACACGTACATGAGCTGAGGCGAAGGCAGCAACATCCGGAGTTAAAAACTAAATTAAAGCAGCCTGCAGTTCAGGCGTGGCTCTGGTCCCATTGGCTGCCCTTACACTCAGAATGATTGGATCATCGCGAGGCCGTCTCTTATACAGCGCCTTTTATCCCTCAAGATGTGCGCTTTATATTTTATTTTATTTACACAGTTTATCGCAGGAACGATTTTCTGTAGTATATTTTCATGGTAAGCAATATGCTTTACAGCAATACCAATACATACAGAGGTTCATCAGTAGGTCTGTGCTGAGGAAGTAGCCTGTGTTTTGGACGCATGTGTATTGTGTTACGTCATCTTTTTTATCGAGAGTGACTCTTTCATGTACAGTATATTGCTTTTGTTGGATAAAGTACTTAATAGTAACATGCCATTTTTTTAAGAAGCCAGTGTTTAGTACTTTCTGTGAGGAGCCGTGTCCTAAGAAATCATTCAGTGGTTTATACGCATTTACACAAAAGGTTTCTCTAATAACCCATTACTGTTAGTACCTGCCTAATGAGGGATACGCTGAAGAAATGGCTGCTGAAAATGGGTCATGTGTGAATAATGAATTCAACATTAGTTCTTGGAAGCAATAATAGCCTTTAGCCACGCTAGTTATGTCTTGGCTGTATTTTTAAATTGATTTAATAGTATCGTGATCTAAAAAAAAAAAAGGTATCGATTTGCTATCAAAAAAATGAGTGATTTCAAACTTTTGACTGCTAGTGTGTGTGTATGTGTGTATATATAGATATCTCTATAGATATATATAATAATAGTAATAATACATTTATATTATGTATGTATGCATGTCTATAAATATATATATATGTGTGTGTGTGTGTGTGTGTGTGTGTGTATATGTTTATATATAGTGAAAAGATCTCAATATAAGGTTTGGGGTCTCTGGCTGGCAACTCTATATAATACCAGAAAAGAAGTAAGGGCATACATAATACAGCAAAAGAATGAGACCCTCGGGTGTCAGCACTGACTTCCTCAACCTGGAGAAGAAGCTTTCTGGGCCTCCAAAGTGACACACTTGGATGCCGGTTCACAAAGGAACACCGATATTTGGCCTCCGCCAAGTTTAAATGGTGACTGGAGTGGAAGGGATGGCTCCTCCAACCTGACGACGTGTCAAGAGTGACATCATGGTCCCTCTTGAGTGTAAAAGGAAAGACCGTTCGCTCGGGTGTCGCACCATTCTCCTTTGCCATATGTCCTACCACTTTAGCGTCCCTGAGACACCCCTCACTATACACTAGACACACTATTGGTAGCATTCCAGATTGATTGCATGCTATGGGAAACTGGTGGGGGAAGAAATCTGCTAAAACGTATGCTATGTCCTGGCTTCAAAATTCAGAAGATGGGTTTGTGCCAACTGGAATGATAGCTTCCTTTTCAGTGTCTCGAATAAAACTGTAGTTACTCCAGCACTAAAGAAATCCACTAGAATTACCATAACTTACTTGCTTTTCCTGAAGTGGTGCTGTCAAATTGAAAAGGCCATGTGGCCTCCTAATGGCCGAGGTATTGTTCTTGCTGTAGGGCCTTTTTCCACCTCTGACTCCCTGTCTGGTTCTGAATGAGTCTGAAAATAGTTTTAGCCTGCGAGTCACTTCAGCCACAGTAGATGACAGGCAAAAACATGGAGACAAGTTGTGTGTGCGTCTAATACAAGCTGGAGAGGTGCCATATGAAACCACAAGCTTCAGTGTCCAGGGACTCACCGTGTGACCTTGAGTGAGTCACTTAATCTGTAGTTATTCATATTACGTAGATATGGAAATGGCCGTACTCTACCAATGATTGGGATTGTGTTCCCTTTTGAAATGTGTAAGGAAGTGTGGCATTGAACTGTCGGGGTCAGTGCTACTGATCTTCATTGAGGCTCATAACCCTTCAGTTTTCACACCTTGAGAAAACTCCACTATAAAATGGATTTATAAAAAGTGACAGGGTAAGGTGTTGACTGAATAAATGTAAGAACATATAAGTGAAGAAAATATGGATTAACTTGGCAAGAAGTCTTAGTATTCAGGGCGCTACATGGCAGTGACTGGTGTGGAGACCTAGCAGCTTCTTACAGCAGAGCTCCTCTGTTTTGATTTTATTCTTATTCATCCATCTCTGTTTCTCTCTGAAGGAGCATGCCCAGGTTCCAGTGTACCATCCCACCCCAAGTCAAACCCGACTTGCCACCCAGTTGACGGAGGAGGAACAGGTTAGAATCGCCCAAAGGATTGGCCTCATTCAGCATTTGCCCAAAGGAATCTTTGATCCCGGCTCTGAGCCTTCAGAAAAGAAAGTGAAGGAGTAAGTAATCAGACATTTCTCTCTGTCTCCGTATTATTTGTGTATTTTAGGAAGATCTTACATCAGCAAAGGTTTGAGTAGGTACTTGTGGGGCAACAATATAGTACCAGTAGGACAACCCGGAACTCTTCAGGGTAAGGATTCATCATGGAGCTGCAAACTTTCCTTGAGTTTGTCGATTGTGAAGTGTGTGTTTGGGAGTGGCCTGGTATCCCATCGAGGTTTAGTGCCTCTCTTGTGTCCTACATTACAGGGAGAGGTACTTCACTGGATGACTTCCCAAATCTTCCACGTTACCATGCCAGGATAGAGTATTTCCTCTTGGCATTTGTCATTTTTTACATGTTTGGTTTCCACCAAAATGCTTTGCTTGGCGTTGAAAATTCACATTTGCCATTCAAGTTTGACATTTATTAATATTATCGTCATTTGAAGGACTTCTTTATCGAAGGCAGCTTTCAACATTTGAGACACAATTTATTACATTTCTTTAGTTTTACCAGTTGCGGCACAGGCTCATGGTCAGCCTGAGTCATTAGTGCCATTAGAACACCAGCAAAACCAAGGAGCTGGTGGTGGATTTTCGGAGGCGCAGGCCCCTCATGGACCCCGTGATCATCAGAGGTGACTGTGCAGAGGGTACAGACCTATAAATACCTGGGAGTGCAGCGAGATGATAAATTGGACTGGACTGCCAACACCGATGCTCTGTATAAGAGAGGACAGAGCTGACTATACTTCCTTAGAAGGCTGGCGTCCTTCAACATCTGCAATAAGATGCTGCAGATGTTCTATCAGACGGTTGTGGTGAGCGCCCTCTTCTACGCGGTGGTGTGCTGGGGAGGCACCATAAAGAAGAGGGACGCCTCACGCCTGGACAAACTGGTGAGGAAGGCAGGCTCTATTTTAGGCATAGAGCTGGACAGTTTGACATCCGTGGCAGAGCGACGGGCACTGAGCAGGCTCCTGTCAATCATGGAGAATCCACTACACGCACTGAACACATGGCCGTAGTGCCGTAGCTGACGCTCCCTCACAATGCAGGTAATGTGCCTCATTCGGGACTCCATGAGCAACACAAAGTCAAACCAGCGGTACCCAAGGATCTTCCAGAGAGACACAGTACCAAAGGAGTCCAGTCTTCATCTCAGGTCACTGGATAGCGTCCATGTCTCGCAACCATATAGCAAGACAGGAAGCACCAGGACTCTAAAGACTTGGACCTTCATCCTTTTGCAGATATCAGGAGCGCCACACACCCCTTTCCAGCGGCCTCATGACCCCCCATTCTCTCCCAATCCGTCTACTGACTTCATAGGAAGAGTCACCAGAGACATGACTGTCACTGCCAAGGTAAGTAAACCTCTCGATGACGAGGTTGACACTGTCTTCGCAGACAGACACACTGCTGATGGCCGTGCCCAAGAGGTCATTAAAGGCCTGGATTGTTGGATTTTATTAGGACACTCGCAAGCCCAGACATTCGGACTCCTCACTCAGTCTCTCAAGTGCCCCAATCAGAGCCTCCATTTGCCTCTTGCCATGTTGTATTTTAGGTTAAAGAAATGATTGATTTTTTTACCTTCATGTTTGTCAATGCTAATCACATCCAGATACTTTATGACTTCTTGCCAGAAATCTACATTAAAGTATTCTCAGCCTTTGATTTCCATGGTGAGTAAAGCTATCAGTCCAAGTTCACTACAGCCAGCGGGGCAACACACACTCCATATGGACTTTGTCTTAGGAGAGAAGCCTCGCTAATGTGATGTTTGGGGATGGAATTACCCACAATCCTCCGGGTTTGAAGTCCAATGCCATAACCAGTACACCATCTTGCCTGTCTGCCTATGCTGGAGCCAAGCCTTGATTTCTATAACACAAGGCGGACATTTAGACCATTATGCTGTCTAGTAAATGACATTTCTCCTTTTGTTGTTGACATTTGATGTTTCCAGTTTATAGCCAGACATTTCATTTCTACTTTGAATTTTTTTTCTTTTTAGCAAGTAGTTGCCATTTCAGTTGGAAAGTTTCAGCATTTGCTGTTTTCACTTGACAAGTTTTATTTCCATTTGCCATTTGAGTTGGACTTTTGTCGTGTTTGTTTCCTATTTACTATTTCTCCCTGACATTTGGCATTCGAGTTTGACATTTACTATTTCTGCTTGACATTTGCCATTCAAATTCAGCATTTATTAATCTTATCATCATTTGGGTTACATCTTTATTGAAGGCAGCTTTCAACATTTGAGACACAATTGATTACATTTCGTTAGTTTTTACCAATTCCGGCACAGGCTCGTGGTCAGCACATGTCAGTGGTGGGATTTGAACCCATGTGCTGCTACAGCAGCCTGTGTTAATATTGTTATTAGCCAGTTTTGGTATATTCTTACCCACCCATTTTTAATTTGATACATATCTGTATGTTCCCTAGCTCCCTCTTTTTTTTACTGGTGCTGCTTTAGCCTTACACCATGGCGGGAGGCAAAACTATTTTAGGTTAAAGAGATTATCGATTTTTTACCTTCATGTTTGTCAGTGCTTATCAGATCCTGATACTTTGTATGACTTGTGGTGAGTAAAGCTATCTGTCCACATTCACTACAGCCAGCAGGGCAACACACAGTCCGTACGGACTGGGTCTTAAAGAGAGAAACCTCGCTAATGTGGCATGTGGGGACGGAATTACCCATAACCCCCCTGGGTTTGAAGTCCAATGCCATAACCAGTACACCATCCTGCCTATGCTGGAGCCGAGCCTTGATTTCCATAACACAAGGCGGACATTTAGACCATTATGCCATCTAGTAAATGACACTTCTCATTTGTTGTCGACATTTGATATTTCCAATTTAAGGCGAACATTTCTTTTCCACTTTGATTTTTTTTTTCTTTTTCAGCAAGCATTTGCCATTTCAATTAGGAAATTTCAGCATTTGCCATTTTCACTTGCTATTTGAGTTGGATGTTTGTCGCTTTTGCTTCCTATTTACTATTTCTCCCTGACATTTGTCATTTCTGCCTGTCATTTGATTTCCCAAGTTCCATTTTTTTTTTTTCTGAGCAGCTCCCCCTTACCATTAGCTTTTTAAGATCTGATATCTGCAATTCACCCTTTCGATAAGACGCAACGGGCACGTTTCACATTTCTGCTTTCTCTTTACAGATGCGTTATCTGCATGATGGACTTCGAATACGGAGACCCAATCAGGTTCCTGCCTTGCTTGCACATCTACCATGTGGACTGCATCGATGACTGGCTGATGCGTTCGTTCACCTGCCCGTCCTGTATGGAGCCTGTCGACGCAGCTCTGCTCTCTTCATATGATAACTGAGGGGCCCGAGCCGAGAGGCATGCCGTCACATCTAATCGCTCACACCTGCCTGGACTGCCCCCCCTCAGCCCTACGGTTTTACTGAAAGTGGGCAGCGTCGCAATGTAAGGTTGGAACGCTGCAGGAGGAGAGGAGAGTGGCGTCTCTCAATCTGCCTTTGAGCGCACAGCACCAAAGTGATCCTCATAAGTAGGGGTTGGGCGGTGGTCTTGGGGAGGGTGGGGGGATAGAAGTAGTAATAATTTATAATAACGCTGCTCTTAGACAGACTGTGATTACTGTTACATTTGACCTGAATTACTTCAAATGCAAGAGAGGTTTCTTCCTCTGTGGTGTGAGGAGATGAGAATGGATTGCACTACTAAATATTGATGATGTCTTTTTTTTTTTTTTTTTTTTCTTTGACCCCCCCAGAGTGTTCATAATGCATATATATTTTTTTTATTAATGGGTAAGAATAGTGTAGATGGATTTTTTTCAAGTGTCTATAAATTCTGTTTGTAAGATGTAATTCTACAATTTTACATGCAGGGTGTTGTAGCATAAGCACGCGCCACCACGTCTGTCACACGCTTTAATGATACTGTGTGTCACCAGTTGGACGCCTTGATGGGTGCGACGCGTTTCCTGCCTGCCTCGCGATACCCTTCAGAGGACACGTGAGCATTTCAGGTTTGCCCGTCATATATTTCCTTGTTGAATCCGTCCGCGTCTCTCCCAGTGCTTTAAACAGCTGTGTGTGTGTGTGTGTGTGTGTGTGTAAAGTTTACAGTCTTGGGCTGTTTGATTAAATAACAAGGAAAACCAATGGTTTCAAAATGTTATCAGCTCCTTTCCTTCTCTGCATGAAACATCTTGAGATTGAAACAAAAACAAAAAGCCACATTTTCAGGAAAGGAAGGAAATAATTGACTTTAGTAGGTTTAGCGTGGCGATGGCGTTTTTAAATGGAGGACGGACTTCCAGGTTAACGGGAAAAGAGTTGCCAGTCAGTCAGCGTTGTTGAGGCCTCGCCTGAGGACAGACGCACGAGGGTGCTGCTCCTTAACCATTGTGTGTGTGTGTGACAGATGAGCCAATACACATTTGACACGTGCTCTGCCAGTGTTTCTGTGACAGTCATATAAATGGTGGGATGGGCTGCGGACTTTACACACGGCGTAAACTTGTAAATGTGTATTGAAAGATGGAGAAAATGTTCAGGGGTACTCTGGCATCTTTACCCATCACGTATGTGAACCTTTTATATGAAGAATTTTTAGAACCTTTACATTGAACGACTTGCTCAGGGGTCTCGTAGAAAGTCGATGTGCTTTTTATGTAGCACCTTGCGCCCTATGCCACCTGGGATAGGCTCTGGCGCCCCACGTGACCCTGTTCAGGACTAAGCGAGTTAAAACAAATGACTGACTGAGCTTTCTATAGTGGACGCCATCCCAAGGCAGTTGCCGTGCTAAGCTCGAATTCTTTTACGCTGTGAGGACTGGCTAGATAACGAGATACGCTCAGAGCTGCATGGTGAGGCAAGTCGAGGGGTTTGATGTTCTGGGGGGCTTTCCTGAAGTGAGCGCTTTGCATATTCCATCCAGTTAGTTCCAGAATGTTACAGTTTGGACATTGAAAAGATGGGAGGCATGCGGTGGAGCAGCAGGAGGGAGTCGGCGTTTTACACTCCACGTCACCGCATGCCTGGGCCATCTTCTCAAATCGTCCTCCCACAACCCCAGTTTGATGGCAGCTCCAAATCGGCCACTGTGCAAATGTCAATGCGTAATGGACTGACGCCCAGGGTGTGAGCTACACAGCCTGTCACACTCCTGAGCTGGATTGAGAGTCACATGTGTGATTATTTTCATACATTGTGTGTGTGTGTGTGTAGAGCTCATCACTCTCAAAGTACTCGGGGGCCATCAGGTTTTTTGCATTTTGTCAACAGCCTTATTTTAAAATCATCTAAATTTTTATTTTTTTTCTCTCCTCAAGCAACACTCACAACTCTGAATGACAAAGTGAAATCAGACTTTTATACTTTTTTACAAATTTGCTTTGGCTCCGGTACATCCCCTTCTGCTGGCCATCACTGAGATGTTTCTACACCTTGTTTGTAGTCCACCTGTTGTCAGTTCAGCGGCTTGGGTTGATTACAAAAGTCAGTTCCTACAGTTGGGCACAAACCAAACACCGACGATAGCAAATTGTCTGCCCGAGGTTAAAGACCCGCATTGCGCCAAGACTCGGGACTGTGGAAGGTTGCAACGTCTGCAATACTGAAGGTCCCCACGGGCACAGTGACCTTCATAATTCATAAAGAACAACCAAGACTCTTCCTAAAGATGGCCACCTAGCCAAACTACGTGCCTCGGTGACAAGGAGGGGTGACTAAGAACTTGGTGGTCACTCTGGCTGACTTTGAGAGAGCGTCCAGAAGGACAGTCATCACTGTAGCACTCGTGTCGATTCGGGCAGAGTGGCCAAGATAAGACATGAACACCCACTTGGACTTTGCAAAGAGGCACCGTAAGGACTGTGAGAAACGAGATTCTCTGCTCTGATGACCCCAGGCTTGAACTGTTTGCTGTCAATTCTAACCGTTAAGTCTGGAGGAAAGCAGGCACCGCAGACCACCCATGCAATGCCAGTCCAGTGGTGAAGTACAGTGGTGGCAGCATTAGGAACTGGGAGACAGTCCAGTTTGAGAGAAAACTGAGCAAACTTCTCTAATTAAACTCCTTAACTTAATTAAAACCTGCTGTGGACATCAGACTTGACCGATTGGTCGCCTTCCAGCAGGACAAAGCAAAGCCAACACTGGAGTGGCTTAGGGACAACTCTGTGAATGTCCTTGAGTGGCCCAGCCAGAGCCTCAAACTGAACACGTCTGAGGAGACCTTCAATACGGCCGTCCGCTGACCGTCTCCATCCAAACTGCCAAAGCCTGAGGGCATCTGAGAGCGGAATGGCGCACAAAAATCCTCCACGCCAGGTGGGTGAAGCTTGTGGTGTCGGACTCGAAGACCCCAAGCTGGAATTGCTGCCATTGAAGTACTGAACACAGGGGCTGAATACTTGAGTCGGTGTCAGCTCTCAGTTTTTTTTTATTTTTAATGAATTTACAAAAATCCCTAAAATCGTGTTTTCACTTTGTCATTCCAGTGAATTGAGTGTGGCGTGATGAGAGAGAAAAAAATGAATTTACATGGTTTTGGCTCAAGGCTGCCACATAATAAAATGTGAAAAGAGTGAAGGACCCTGAACGTGTGTGTGTGTGTGTGTATTCACTAGCTGTTCTTCCTAAGATGGCTTGAAATCAAAGTAATCAACGTAGCATTAATGTGTGCAGCACACCATACAGTGCGCGTCTCTGTTGTGCCATTTGGTATGGGATCCGTAAATGCAGTGCTAATGTTTGCAATGCGCCATCTGTTGGAATGACAAGTGCAGTACAGATGTCTCTGTCATGTACCATTTGGTATGAGATTTGTAAAAACAGTTTTAATATTTGTGATATGCCATTTCTTGGAATGACAAATACAACACATATGCCATTTGGTATTGGAGTCGGAAAAGTGATGTTAAGGTTTGTTCTGCGCCATCTGTTGAAATTACAACTGCACTGCAGATGAGATGCACCATCTGTTGGCATGACATCTACAATACATTTTATTACTATAAACGTGTGTGATGCGCCATCTGTAAGAATGACAAATACAGTGCATGTGTCTCTCTGTTATATGCCATTTGGTACAGGAGTTGGAAAAGCAGTGTTAAATGTTTGTGCTGTGCCATCTGTTGAAATTACAACTGCAATACATGTTATTACTAAAATCATTAGTGATGCGGCGTCTGTTAGAATGAGTAATGCAATCTATATGTATCTCTGTTATATGCCATTTTGTACAGGAGTTGGAAAAGCAGTGTCAGTGTTTGTGATGCGCCATCTGTTGGAATGACATATGCAATGCATATGTCTCTGTTATATGCCATTTGGTATGGGAGTCTGAAAAGCGGTGTTAATGTTTGTTCTGCGCCATCTGTTGAAATTACAACTGCACTGCAGATGAGATGCACCATCTATTGGCATGACATCTACAATACATTTTATTACTATAAACGTTTGTGATGCGCCATCTGTTGGAATGACAAACGCAATGCATATATGTCTCTGTTATATGCCATTTGGTATGGGAGTCGGAAAAGCGGTGTTAATGTTTGTGAAGCGCCATCTGTTGAAATTACAAGTACATTGCAGATACACTATCTGTTGGTATGACAACTGCAATGCATTTTATTACTAAGAAATGTTTGTTGTGCCATCTTTTGGAAGGATGGAGATATGGTAACCAAATGGACACACAAACACTTTTATTACGGTGAATGTATATTTGCACAGTGGTTGAAACTGAGCTGTTGGATTTTCTTTTCTTTTATTTGTATAGTGAACACCAAGCACTGACCTATTGTCCAAATGATTTCAGCAATACAAAATGGGGCTTTTAGCAGGTTAAGCAACTTGTTTAGGCTCATGGAGAGAGATGTTGGCGGAGATTGAACTCTGTGATTTTTATTGAGCACCTTAGTCGACTCCATCCCAAAGGAGAGCTTTCACCCTGTAAATGTGGCGGCTGTTGCGCGCTTGGAATGCTGGCGAGCCATAGGACACACAGTGGTCATTTTATATGGCGCCTTTCACCCTTCCAGATTTGTGTAGCTGAGGCGTCAGCCGGCCCGGGGGCTTGGCGTTGAATTGGCATCCTTGTGCTTCCCGTACCGGCCGGCAGCCCCCCTCGGCCGTAAGCGTTCAGTGCGAGGCGTATCGTCACATCCGTCTGTCAGCTCATCTCGGCAACTGGATTCGCCCTGAAAGCGGATTACTTGTTGTGGTTGCTATTTATTTTTATTACTACTTTTGTAATCCCTGCCATTCTTTGAACCCTCGTTTGACGTCATGCATTCATTTAATTACAGAAGCCCCCCCCCCCCCCCCCCCCCCCAGGGGTGGTCTGTGATGTCTGCACTGGTCACCGGCCAGTGAAACGACTTGCTACTGGTTTGCACAGTTTTGGTCCTAAATAAGGTTTGAATGACTGCAGTCCAGCAGCTTCTCCCCACGCCCAGAAATTTCAAATCTACTTTAATGTGTCTGTGAAAGTGAAAGCCGGTCTTGTCTGCATTCTCGCTCGGGCTCATCGTCCTTCTGCTCATTGCATACAATACAACAGCCCAGCCACTAGGGGGCCAACCTGCCTCGTTTTTAAATCTCATTCACCTGTGGTAGACGACGCACACTTTACTACACGGAAGCGTTCCTTTTTAGTTCTTCATCATGTAAGAATCGTTCTCCTTATTTATTTCAATTAACAACGAGAGGACGCAGACGCCATTATCGGGTCACTCGAGGTGAGAGCTTCTTTTATCCACAACATTTCAGTACAAATAATCGGGAAAAGTGAGCGTAAAACTCGCCTTTCATAGCGAGCTCCATCCCTGATCGAGCGAGTTTACGTTCCCTTATTTCTCCTTTCATCTCCCTCCGGGGGGCTCACAAAGGAGATCAGCCGTGGGAACTGAACTGGGGAAGCGAGTGCTTTACAGTGCATCGCTTTAGCCAAAAGGGGGCAGCACTGCCCCCCCCCAGACAGTTCGTGACAAGTCGCTGTATGGGAGGCATACCTCCTATTTGTTCAGTGTGTAGGGACTTGCAGAGGACGTCAGGGGTAGATCAGGTTCATCAATGTGTTTTATATAGCGCCTTTCAAGGGGAACCCCATCTCAAGATGTTTTACCGCTCGAGCAGGTTTGCTGCCTCATATTTCACCCATAAGCTTATGCAGCCTCATCAGGGGGAAGTGAACTGGGAACCTTGTGCTTTGGCCAAAAGGGGGCAGTGCTGCATGCCAAGGCTTCATATGAAGGGACTTTCAGTGGGAGATGCCCATCCCTTTTATATGGCACTCTTCACGGGAAACACCACTTCAAGGCTTTTTGTAGCCCCAAAGTGAGCACCAGGAGGCAGGTCATGTTTTTTAGTGTTTTAATAACTTGGCAATTACGGAGGATAAACTCCTTACAACAGACACTTTTTATATGTGACAAAACCCATGCATGCTTTATTTTACAATATTCTCAGGATGGTTTGCAAATTGAGACCCCTGAACATGCCGTTAAGGCTGTGTAGCTCAGTAAGTTATCAGCAGGTGTTGAATCCGAATCCTTGTGCTTTAGCCCACCTTATGCCACTGCACTGCCCCGTCTTTATACGACTACTGTATAATAGATCGGCACAGCTGGGGTCCAGACTGGTGACGTCACACACTGAGCCCTCCTCCTATGCTTATATAGCACCTTTCATAGCGAACGTAATCTCAAAGTGACTCAGTGGAGTTGCACACCTGTTCTGTATTTGTGAGCACAGAGTGTAAAGAGACTCACTTAGGGTGATACTCTGCATTTGTATAGTGCCTTTCATAGACAATACCAACTCGAGGCATTTCACGGGTTTCCATAACTTTAGCAATGCAGTGCTGGCTTGTTAGGCGACTCACTTGGGGTCAAGCGGTCAGTCGGTGTGAATGTGTGTATAGTGTTTTTCACAGTAAACGCCGTCTCTAGAACTGAGCACTTTCTGGTTACGGGACCCGATTAGGGTAGCGGTCATGGCTTTGGACCCTGAGTTGTGGGGTTCAAATCCTGCTATTGACAAAGCGTGACCACGAGCAAGTCACTTCAACAAAAGAAATGTAACCCAATTGTATCTCAAACGTTGTATGTCTCCTCAGATGAAGGTGTCTTTCAAATAAGAAATAATGACAACGTGCTTTAGGCAACACCGTTAAGTAACGTATACTGTATTTAGCACCTTTAATAATCCATGCCAACGCATTTTGCACTTTTTTCTTTCCTTTTTGCACATGTGGCTCACCAGATAAAGGCGTCACTCAGCTCCGTGCTTTGCAGGTCAGGCCCTTAGCCACTAGGGGGTGACACTGAAATTCCAGGAGGCCGAGCTTTGCATTGGGCTGCCATGAACTTAAAAAAACAGGAAGCTAAAAGGGGAGGGGGGCTTTCAGTTATGGGGGGGATTTAACGTGATTACAGCGGGTATGCCCTTCTTGAGCCAGTTTGAGCCCTGGAGGTCTGCCGAAATTGCAGACGAATTGTATTCCATGTTTACGATATCCTTTATATTTAGAACGTTTCTTAAATATTGGCGCATTTTTGTGTTGCCTTTGATATCACAAGACCGGACTGGTTAGACTGCTTACTTCTAAAACACTGACCGCCAGCGATCTGACCAGAAGTGAATATATTGAGCAGTCAAACACGAAATAGTAAAATACATAAGAACTGAAAAACCCGGGGTATCAAAGAGCGAGCCAGGGCTGGCCGCCTTCAGCGCAGAATGCCACCAGTGTCCGCATCGGCATCTCTATACTGCTTGTATGTGTGCACGCTTAGTGCGTGGTAACGGGATGTTTTATTTAAAAGTCCATTTAAATTATTATTACATGGCAAGACTTTAAATCGATAGCGTGTTGAGTGGCCGTGATCGCGCTTTACAAATCTTGTTGGCCCAGGTTTTGTTTTTTAAATTCTTCAAATGTCTCCTTAAAAGATAACCATAATTTTGTATAGTGCCTTTCATAGTAAGCACTGTTACACGGGTTATTATGGAGGAGTCTTTCGGACAATAGTAATAATAATTCGTTTTATTTGTATAGCGCCTTTCCCATGCTCAAATTAAATTAAAATTTGATAAATTTATAAAAGTACTGCTAATTGTGACAATAAATAAAACAACAAAAGCGAGTATAAAGAATAATGTCACAAAATACAGCTTTATTGATTGTTCTTAATGCATTTATTTGATTATTTCTTCCTTTCAGTTATGCCGCACGCAACATAAAGTGTGCACTGCAATGAAAACTGACATCGTCACAGGTCAAAGCTAGCGGGCAGGCTCTATAGCGAGTTCTGTGTTTTGATTGGTGAATTACAGTATCTGTGTTTTGATTGGTGAATCTTCCGCAGAGCAGACGTATGCGGTTTGCTTGAATGGCGGCCTCTAAGTGAGTTCTGTGTTTTGATTGGTGAATCAACCCGCAGAGCTGACATAGGCGGGTTTCTTGACTTGTAGGAACTCCCTGCCTCAAAGTTGTGATTGTAAACGTCGGATACGAGTGCAAGTAAAAGCTGCTCAGAATTCCATCACTTTATTTCAAATTCATTGTTAAGAATCGGTATCTGCAGTATCTGCTGTAAACGTGGCACTTGATTGCTGAGTTTGTGTCCGCTCTATCGGCAATTCACCAATCAAAATGCAGTATTCGCTAGAGCCCGCCCTCTCAACGTTGACAAGTGAAAGTGACAGTTTTCATTTCAAGGCTTATTTCAGGCGTGCGTCGTCACTGAAATAAATATAGAAAGAAATAAACAACAAAATATATATTGCGTGCATATTTAATGATTTATACGCACATTTCATGCCGTTATGTAATTGTTTTCACATTTCACGGTACATTTATTAATTTGTTTATCTAATTTTGTCTGAAATGTTCTCTCGTATGCCTCATTTTACCTCGCTGATCAGCCGATTCGACTACAACCGCAGCAGGCAAAAAAATGAAATGAGACTAAAAGCAGAAACCTGTCATTTTTTGACTTTGATTGTATTGAAAATAGTAAAAGGGTAAGGCATGTATCGCGCTACTCGTTTCGGTGTCTCGATTTCTGCGACTGGAATTTTATTTCCCCGATTTTTTTCTGCCTAACGGATGTCCCCGTTTAAATGAGGGCTGACGTCGTCTAGCAGAACGTGTCTGAATTCTTCACCGCTGCCGGCGCCTTCACAGATGTGTTTGGAGGAGAACTGCAGACAAAGTTAAATACGCAAATAAATAAAACGCATGGTGACATGTGACAATAAATTCAGTAATGACAAATTATAAATAAATATGTCATGAAAAATTATTTTTGTTGCTTCTTGTGTTTATAACGCCTTGAAATCCCATTTCAGTTTTATTTTTCGTCCGGTGCCTCCTACATATAAACATACGCCTTAATGAAAGCACCGTTATCTGTGAATCTCTGTGTCTGTCATATTCTGTTTTGCTATGGGATTCATAAGAGCAGTGCTAATGGTTGCCATCTGTTGAAATGAAACATACAATGCATTTTATTACTACACCAGTTGTGCTACCCATCTAAGAAAAATAGTCAGTGTAGCCCTAAGCGTTAACATTTGCAGTGCACCATGCAATGTGTATGTTATATACCATTTGGTATGGGATTCATAAAAGCAGTGATATTGTTTTTTAGATGCATCATCTGTTAGAATGAAAAATACAATACATTTTATTACTAAAAGTATTTGTGATGTGCCATCGTTTGTAATGACGGAGACATAACAAGTGGATGGACACACAGACACTTGTGCTTTTATTCAGGTGCATGGATTACAGAATGCAGTGCACCATCCGTTGGAATGTAAACACTAACGCTGAATACGTTCATCAGAGGGTAACTGCTGCACAGACAGAAATAAGCTTAGCCAACTTAATAAAATGCCATGTGTCTGTGTATCTGTCCGGTTGTAAGGGTTAGGAGGAATAAGTTTAAAATACTCAAAACTTGTACAAGAAAGGTGAAAAAAAATCAAAAGTGATGAAAATACCAAACAAGGGTGTACAGATAAGAAACGTGGTCTTATCGTTCTTTTCTGTTGTCTGATGTTATACGCCAGTATCAGTGGTGGGGTACCGGCTTTGTGGCACACACTCGAGTTATAGCTGTGATGCTAACGACTGGTCACTTCACGTGGTGGGCAATGGATGAGGAAAATAACAAGTCGGGAAACCAAAGTCCTGAGTCAAGTGGTGTAAAGCCACAAAATCAGGCCAGTGAAGTAGCAACCAGCAACAGCGCATAACCCCCTGTCCCCGTCCCCCCAGCCAAACACTACGACTGTAAGAGTAGTTGGCTTGAGTGTTGAGAAGGGGCGGCTCATTGCCAAAAGGGAAAAGGGATCGGATGTGTCGACAATCTATGGATCAAATGCAAAAGTTGATTATTTAACCCGTCTTAGATGCAAAGAGTAGCTGGTGTTTCATATACACAAATAGTAGCAAATATATATATTGTGGCAGACGCCTGGCAGCTTATCCTGGCCGGGATGCCCCTGAAATGGAAGGCAGCTTTTTCAGGACAGTGCCTCCCCCAGAGCGCTAAATGGCAGCTTCCCTGGACCGTAGCCGTGCCCCAGATTTCGCAGGGCATCCTAGGACTTGGAGTCCACTTTCTCAGCCCTGTTGGATGCCACCAGGGGGAACTGTGAAAGGACCCGAGGGGGAGTCATGCTTCCCTTTCAGCCCGGAAGTGCTTGGAAGTCATGAGGACGGAAGCCCCACGGCATTTCCAGGCTGATTTAAAGAGTTGGGATTCTGCATCTGACCCAGAAGTGCTGGCAAGTCACACGGGAGGAAGAACAGAAGCACTTCCAGGTCAAAGACTATGTAGCAAAGGGAGCCAGAGCCGGGAGACAAAGCTTGCCAGAGAGGAGGAGACAAAGAAGGAAAAAGAGTTGTGTTTTTGTGCCGTGTTTGTGGGACTGTGTTGTGCCTGTGGGAATGGGGAAGGCGTTCCCCACAGGCAAAGAAAAAGAAAACATTTTGTTTTATAAGTGTGCCTCCTGTGTTGGGTCAGGCGTTGATATAGCGCCTTTGACACAATATATATGTATATATACACACACATTCATATATTGTGAAGCCACCAGGGGGCATAGAGCCCACCTAACCCGGGCACACACAGGCAGGTCACGAGTTCAACACAACACCCTGTTTATGTACAGCTTAAAGTGCACAATCACCGGCATCAATACACAGTCCCTTCTTGCTGCCAGTCCTTCTCCCTCCACTCCTCCTCCTCCTCAGTCTTTGTCCTCTTCCTCCCGACTGTGGCCATTGAATGGTGGAACTGGCCCCTTTTTATAGGACACCCAGAAGGACTCCAGGTGCCCAAAGAGCTTCTTCTGGCCACACTTCCAGGTGGGTGGTGGAAGTGCTGCCTAATAAGGCCCCGGAAAGGTCCATGCCCCCCAAATGCCCCGCCCCCCCCCAGTGGTGGCCATGGGTTCCAACAGGCTTGAGCTCCAATGCTCGTGACCTGTTGCCCTGCTGGAATCCGGGGGGGGGCGGGGGGTGGCTCTCCTCTGTCGGCCTGGGGGAGAAACTGTCCTAAAAATACTCTCTGCCCCGGTCCTTCCACACACTGGACGTCCCGGCCGCCCACCACAGTATATACATATATGTGTAAATATAATACGTATATAAGTAGTGCTGGTCATGATGCGTTATCTGAGATGTTTCAAGGTCAGGTAACGTTGTTGCGCACATGGAGGTGAGAATGTCACTGGACTCTGTACACGGGTCAACTTTCTCTAAATAATAAATATGCCATATACCAACTTTTATGGTCCACATTACCAGTATAAAAGAACAAACCATCTTTGGCTTTTAAAAATGCCCCACGTTCAGAAGTCATCTCCATGGGTTCACTGGGTTGACATCCTGTGGATGATTTTCTGTCGTTTTTGCCACTTTCAGTTGTCAGACAGGATTTTTAAATGGCTGTGCTCTGCTTTCATCGTCACAGAATTGCAGTTTGTATGTTTCTTTGAATGTTACGGAAAATTCCCAACTTGTAAACTGGTAGGACATCCCATCCGGGAGGCGGTGGCCCGTAGTCCAGACTGTGCAGGGATGGACTGTAACGTGACCCTCTTTAAGGGTCAGGGAAGCTCATCAGTGTGGCAGGACCAGACTTTGTCCGATTCTTTCTTTTCTGAAGACCATTAATTTTTATTTTAGCACAAAGTAGCTGATGATTTTCAGCGTGACTGTGGCGTTGCTCTTCAACTCGGACGACTTCATCTATTTTATCCATTTGGCCGTAGCCCTTTATAATTGGCATCCCAAAGAACACAAGTCCCAAAAACACTTCCAAAAATGCCCACTACAGGGGGACTGGCCATCAAACCCCAGCTAGATATAAGGGCAACCACATGATCTTCATAAAATAAAATGCTCTGCCACAAAAGGGCAGTAGAGCGCAAAAGGAGTCACCAGTGACAAAGACAATCTGATAGCAAATAAAGTCCCAACACAGAATCCAATGGCATAGTCAAAAAAACACAGCAGGAGGTGAAAAATCCAGAACATTCACAAAAAGCACCAAACACATCAAAGACACAGGAAGTCACCAACTCCAGAGGGCATTTGCAATGAACTGCAAGGGATTGTGGGATACTCTCCGCCTCTGTAGGACTGGGGGCGGCACCTTGCTGTGACAGGTATGTGACCAAACATCATGGGGAACCACCCACAAAACACAAGGAATGTAACGGGTGTACGTACTGTACACAGACTAAAACAAAGACTAACACAAAACAATAAAAAAATGAATAAAGATAATACAATAAAGAAGGCTGAACCCCAGCCTTGAGGGGTCATGGTTGAGACATCTACATCGTTGAATGGGTGAGCCATGGTGGGACAGCAGTTTGTGCTTCTGCCTCCCACATCCTGAACTGTGTTGAGTTGTGGCCCGGTCACTAACTGTGTGAAGTCTGCATGTTCTCCTCTTGTTCCAAAGCTAATCACAGTACACCGTAAGTTTGCCAAACAAGAGAAAACCATTCAGCCCATTAAGCTGATCCAGTCAGCTAAACTTCCAGATACTATAGAAGTTGTTAGGATTTCCACTTCCCATTCCACGTCGCCTCAGTTTGTTTCAGATTCCCATGACTGTGTGTGTGAAGATGTACTTCCTGGTTTCAGTCTTCAATGCGCTTTCCTTAGTCTTCACTAGGTCTCTCCAAATATTACATTCACTCTTTAATTGACAGAGTTCTGCCGGAACAGCCTTATTGAGGTCTCTGAGGATGTTGAAATCCACACACAGCCCTCTCTGCTCGAGACTGAAGAGATTCCATTTGAGTTGGTCTGGCATCCCATCCAGCGTTCATCTCCTACCTTGGGTGCACTGCCAGAGGGATATGCTCCTTGTAGAGGTTTCACCAACAAGAGATTGCTCAGGGTCACACAGAGTGAACAGCCACGGGCCTGGGGACTCATAATCAATAAACCAAATCTTATGGTTGAGCTAAAGGAGAATTCTGTTGGCCAATCAGATTTCTAGCCAGATTTTATCCAGTTGTGCTGAAGGAGAACTCCATTGGCCAATCCGTATCTAGCTGGAGCTTATTGAGTCATATTAAAGGTGAACTCCCTCTCCCTTGACCAATCAGGAGTCTAGTCTGAGATTATCCACTTGTGCTAAAGGAGAGCTCAATCGGCCAATCAGATTTTAAATGAACATATCAAGGTATCCTGAAGGACAGCTAAGTCAGCCAATCAGGTGTCTAGCAGTGAGGGGGCTTTTTCATTTGAACCTGTGTCTCTGTCTCACCTCCTCCCCTCACATGTCGGCACACTATTTGTACTCGGGGAGACTCCCTCTCTTGGCCACTTCTCCTCCCTAACACGGCAGCAGTGCAAAGCACAATCGCGAGACCTTGACGTTACAAGACAACCTTGTTTGGCAGCTGCACTAAACCCGAGCTCTTTGGGTACAGTGGCAGAGAAGGCTGTTTTGTACTCTCCAGGATGAAGCAAAGCTACTGCCATAAGGAAGATGAACAGCTGAGAAGGGCGACATAGCCCTGTGAAAGTTCCTGACACAAACAAACATCAACGCCAGGTGTAAAGGACACCACCAAACTGAGTAGCAAGATGCTTTGTTATTTACCCTCCAAGTGCACAGACACTGAGAGGAGTTCAAAAATACAGTACAGGGATGCTGCAGGTTCAAGTTGACACTAGCATGTTGCCTCCATTAGATAAAGATAAATAATAATAATAATAATCCATAAAGATAGAACTGATTTTGTTGTTGTGTTCCTTAACAGTTCCAAGAATTTCTTGGTCTTGTGGTAATGAGTGCAATGCTGCCAGGAAGACAGCCACCTGAATGAGGTCACTCATTTCATATGAAGGAATCTTACACCACCATAGACCCCAAGATCTACTCTTCACCTTCACCTTTGCCAATTACCTTTTTGGACCGCTGGCAGAAACAGCACTTATACTAATCATCACACTATTTTTTTTTTTACCCAGACCTCCAGTGTCCTGTGCCTGTGACACTGTTGTCTTTTACTAGCAAGAATGGATGTCAGTCAGGCTATCAGCCCCAAATTGCATCCATGATAGGGTACAAGGAGTTGGGGCATTCTGTTAATCCTCTTTCAGTGATGGTCTACATCTTAATACACTTGTCATACTGTTGTGTGTGAAAAACCACCAAGCCCCCACAGCTCTGCTGTATTCAAAGCCTCCTGTTAGCTGTACACACACACAATCCAGTGGCATCTACACACCTGCCTAACAATCTGCCCGTTAAAATTTCAGTGCATAATGAACTAAATTTTTCCTGCCAATTCTTGCATAGATGTTTGGGTTTCATAAATACTAAGCGCATCAGTGTGGAACAAGGCAGGTAGGGTCCTGGGGTAACCAAAAGTAACCAAACAGTGGCACAAAAGTCAGCATATGTATTAGGGAATGCATTCAACAAGGCATTGGTCTTCTTTTTATTAATAAGGCTTATTTGGCACCACCTTGATTATGCCCTCTGGCCACAGCAGACTGCAGTTCCTAGCTAGGAATGTTGGTTGTAATTCTTTCTGAACATCATCTTCAACATCATCAACAAATAATGCTAACAAGCCTACTGGGCAGATGGTACAGCCATATTGACCAACACTTACCAAAAATGCCCCACAGCTATGCCCAGTATCTTGTTGATTCAAATCCATAGATTAGGTGGAGGCAAGCAGGGCACCCGCACGACGACTGGTGACAATGAAAACTTGCAGTGGTAGAAACCCCACACTAAGCAATGCAATGGAAACCCAGAAACAGAAATGGGAGATGGCCTCTGACACAACCATGGGTGCCCATCATAGAGCTCCATACAGGCCAGACAGCTCATGCTACTTATTTTTATTTTTTTTGGCCTTAACAATGGGTGAAGGCAGTTTTGGCATGAACATCCAAGAATACATGGCACTCTGATAAACCTGGAATAATTCAAACTGCAAGAAGGAAAACCTCAATGTATTCAAATAAGTTTATTGTTTTTTTAAAAAAAAAAACAATGGAATGACAGCCTCTGGTGGTGCTGCTGCCAACTCCACAGAGCTGAGTTACGCCACATGAAGTTTGCATATTTTCCAGCCCAGTATCAGTGGACTGGCATCCCATCCTGTGATAGTGACTGCCTTGTGCCCAAAACAGCTGGGATAGGTTCTGTGATCTAAGAACCCTGTAAATCGATTAACCAGCCTGGAAAATTTAAAACATGATGGATGTAGGTGCTTGGCCATTTCTGGATACAACAGAGCAGCAGGGCTGCCGTATTTTCACTCCAATCAATTTATAACTTGAGAACCACCCGATACAAGCTAGCCAATTCAACATTCAATACTTTAGTCTCAGATTACATCAATGTCACATCACACAACTTGTAGGTGAAGGGGTATGTCAGACTTGTCGACTACTGTTGCTGATCTTGCTGCTGGACCATGTTAACATGACTGACAATCACTGGGCATATCTTTTTACCAACATAGTGCCGACTTTTCACTCCCTTTTTGTGATAGCCAAGAATGTGCTGCCTTATGGAGCAAGTGGTGTATGAAGGGTTAACAGGAACAGCAAGTTTGGCCACAGTCTCACCCTAACCATGTTGCACATTCCCCCCCCCTTCTGTTCTGGTACATATAACACAAAACAACATACAGCCAAGCCTCGCTTCTGTGTGTGAGGACCAAACCAGTGATAGTGTTTATACTCAAGACCTGGAAAGGCGGCATTAAAACTGATGCACTTGGAATGCTGTAACAACTGGGAACTGCAAAACAGGTAATGACTGCAATCTAGAGGCAAACCCTGGTGTTAGTGTATAAAATTATTGATATTTATAGGAAACCCTCACTTCAGGGACCATTAATCCACAATCCTCTTCTTTTAGAATAATGCCTGTCAGCATGGTTGAATGTACATGACAGTCTTGCAAATGTTAAAAAGAGTGGCACACATAAACATGCAAACATTTACATGTAGGCACAGTGTGGCGTAGTGGTTAGGGGCTTCAGATGTCAAACCCCGAGTCTGTGGGTTCAAATCCCACTACTGACCATGAGCAAGTCTGCTTGCCTGTGGTCCAATTGGGTAAAAAATGTAACCAACTGTATTCTCAGGTGTTACAAGTTGCCTCAGATAAAGATATCAGCAAAGTAATAAGTAAAATGCCTCTACCTCATTCACAGGCTGGGTTACATAGTGCCAATCATACCGATAGTTCATAGCTGGCTGGAATACTCCCGCTTTCAATGAATCTAAAATAGGATCAAGTGAGTTAATAAAATTGAAACACAGAAAAGTTGTACTATTTAGTAGCCAAACATTTTCAGTTTCTAACATAATTCCAATGCCAATCTCTCAACAGCATGCATGGCCTATTAGTTGAATGTCCCCTTTATACAGTTATTATCAGCCTCCTACAATGTGCACTTCAACTTAATGGTTACTAGCAACAAATCACAAAAGATAAATTCACATATTTAATTATCTTTAACATAAGAATAGTCAAAAAAACAATTATAAGTTCCACTTACTTCACTTTACAGGTAAAATTAGAATCCAAATTTTAACAGTACGCAAATGAGATTTGCTTCAAAGTATAAAGGGTGCATTAATTACAGATTTCCTCCAGGAGGAATGTATAAGCATCATGATCTTCCACATCTGCACCTCATTCCTGTAGGTGCGTAAAGACAGAAGAGCAGAGCAGCATCTCTGTTCAGGTGTGTCACCACAGGAGCAGCTTTTAGTATTCATCACGGTGTTAGCACAGGTGTGGTTGGCAAGACAGAGTCCTCAGTAATGATGGCATGCATAAAATACTCCAACATCATGTGGAAATCAGAAGGATATTGAGACTGAATATTTGTAATTGTTCCTCCATTGACTAGGAAGGCCATCCACGTATGGATTGATGTTACCATCAAACAGCAAGGGCAAGATTAAATGGAGCTGTCATTTGTGCTATTTCATATCTTCAGGAACATAACCTCTTTCATGTTTAGCACCTCACTTTTTAAATTTAAAAAATTCCCATCTGATCAGTTTACCTTCTCCATTCACACCCACCTTCTCCTAAACAGCCTCTAATGTTTGGAAAAAAAAAAAATCTACCTCATCCCACCGGGCACTTAAGCTAAGGTAATACAAGGAAACAGTCATCTTTGGATAAGCATTACATCTGTGACCACAAAGAATAGTCAGTCAGTCATTTTCCAACCCGCTATATCCTAACACAGGGTCACGGGGGTCTGCTGGAGCCATAAAGAATATGAAATTGGAAATATCAAAAAAATGCACAATTCCCCCAATATTTACAGTACAACAAATGGTAAGCAAACTTTAGATGTAAACTAAGATTTTTCTTTCTTGTTCCATTGCCTTCCGTTTTAGATACCCTGTCTAGGTTGCAGATTTCAGAAGAAACAACACCTTAACACCTTTCTCTATGAGGCTTACCAATGCTAACTAGGATATTTCTTCAGTTACAGATTTCTGCAAAAATAAGACCCACCTAGATTTTTAGTTTTGACTTGAAGAAGGTTGGAATGGAGAGACTTGTATTCCATCAATAACAAAACAAGGATATCTCCTTTTAAACTTCCAGGTCCCAGATATCCTTGGCTTCAATCTTACTTTTCCAGGTCATATGCAATAATCATCACCTTCCTGGAAGGAGTTTAACATATGCGATTTCTTTCTAAAGGAAAAGACATGCAAGACACTCATCCAAGTCATACAATGCTTGCCTCCAGTTAACACCAGCAAGCTTAATTGATCTTGGTGCTCCACTGCTTATTAATGGCTCAGCGATTCAATTTTACTCCTTTCTAAACTTTCAGCCTGCTGCACAGATGACAAGCAGAATGGTCCAATTTACCACATTTATGTTGGAGCAGCAGAGCACTGTATACTTTCACAAACCAAGTACCAGGCAAAACAAGAAAACAAGGCAGATGCAGTTTACTAGCTATATGACAGGCTTGGGTACAGAAATGGGAGGCAGGGGAAGACACTTGCATTTAAACCCTCCTCTCCAAGAAAGTAGAAGAGACTGGAGGTAAAAACCATAATACTATGATAAGCACAAGAGGAAGGGGGGGGAAAAAAAAAAAAAAAAACTTGAGTCAAATCTTCCCTACTCCACTGCCAAATTCACCCTGATGCAACTTGCCAACTGGCATATTCAAGCTGTTCTGTCCAGTATGAATACAAGCAAATGGAGCAAATAGATCAAGTCTTATTTAACAAGTGGCCTGGTTTTATCATCATCACCACACTGATGTGCTTTGTATTTTTTCACCTCTGCCATGTATTTGGCCCAAGCATCTCCCTTAGCTGCATCACCCTAAAAAGAAAAGGAAATTGGACAAACATGAAACTCGTTATTCAGACTTTTTTGAACATTTAATTTCCTATGAATTTATGATATATTCCAAACAAGCAAAAAGCATAAGTCACAATGTCAATAATGAAATAAGTGGTTTCAGGAACTGAAATGAATTCACCTACAGAGAGGACAGTGCTTCATGCTGCTAACTAAAGGTAGAATGTAGTGTGTCAAGTTAGATAGGCAGTGATGGCAGTTACTTTTATTACAGTAAAAAGACTGGCTCCATAAAGAGTCTAGATGACCCAAACAATGTTACTCTGTGGCATCAAGATATACCAAATCAACCAGTTTCCAAAATAGGTTTTTTACAATTTCATTCATCATCTCTTCAAGTCCAAATACCAAAACACCATAATCAAAGTAGTTACTCTCTTAACTGACTCCTTATTTCCTTATATTATTATTTATAATAAGGGAAACAATGTTTTGGTTGTGACAACTGATACAGTAAATCTCAACCAACCTTCCTTCCTTTTTTTTTTTTATCACAGGAATCATTTTTACCTATTTTCTACATACGCTAATGGTGCTGTACTATTTACCAACATCATTTTTACCTTACGTATCTAATCTATAACCAACACCCTTTTCTATTGAAAAGTGATAAGCAAATTAAAATGAGCCTTATAACTAGACAGCTATATCCTTTTAAAACACTTAAGTATTGGACTAAAGAATGTTTGGGAGGAGGGGATTGTTAGGTAACATTTAAAGGAACACTCCATTCTTTTCTTTTTTTTTTAAAAAAACTTTTATGTTACTTACCTCAAGTAGTTTGTAATTGTGGCCAAGAGAAATTTTAATCTCATGTTTTCATGCAGAATGGAGAGAAAAAAGTTGATGATATAGAAGCCAATAGAGACAAATGGTGTATAATGGCAAATGATGTGAAAAAACATCCATTACAAAAATAAGAATCAGCACACATCACAAAGAGGAAGCTAAAGCCTCATGGGAATGATTATTTGAACTGAAGACATGACACTTGCCCAATGAATAAAGCTTTAGTTTCCTGTTTATGATGTGCGCCAACTGTTCAGGAAGTATACACTTAAGACTATTTCACCAAAAAACCATGCATTTTGCTCATTTTGAGCATAAAACTGGATAACTCATATGCAGATTACATGACACAAGTAACAAGATTTTTTTTCTTTTCCATTTTTTACATCATTTGCACTTGTACAGCCCTGGTCACTATTGCCTTGTATTATATCAAGCTTTTATTCTCTCCATTTTGCATTAAATCACGAGAATAAAGATTCTTTCCAGCCACCATGACAAACTATACAAGAAAAGTAATACATAAAAAAAAAATTTGGGAGGACTATTTCTTTTAATGATTTTTAAAACAATATTAGCAAAATAACTAAAATGTATATTAGTGTTTAGCTGGCTTCCATTATAAGGCTGAACTTTATTTCAGCAATTCAACTACAAGCCATTATTTGAATACTCCTATACTGTCCTTACATTGTACCATATAATCAATACTTTTAGCACCTTTATACAAGCAACACACTTTGTTTATTACAATGCCTTGGATTAGTTATGTTTCACTGCTTTTTAAAAGTGGCTGTTACATAATGTATTATAATTTGAAATGCTGCATAATTTTTTGTGTTAAGATAATTTTAATTTAACTGAACTCACAAAATTCTGAAACTCTAAACTGCAGTCTTACTCTACAAAATGTAAATTTAAGCCAGCACATTGAACATACTCTGAATAAAAATGTCCAAGTACCTCTGTCTCCAACTTTTGCTTCTTGGCAACCATCCCTGTCTTGAGGGCTAGTTTGGCTCCACCTCTCCGCTTGCCCACCTGGGTTAAGGGACAGAAGACTGCAACCGTTATTCGAACCCTTTCAGTTGCACTGGCAATGTTGACCACTACACAATGGAACAGGGAACCTATCATTAGACAGTTATTTTCTTATGCAGCAGTTTCGTTCCAGTACAAGCAAACAATGAAGGAGGAAAGTTAATGTCAGGGTCTGGGGGTTGCAGTGGAAGGAGGCTATGTGGTTACCCAGTTTCAAAGTAGAAAGATCACTGCATTCACAAATTCACTATACGCCATAAAAAATCTGATTAAAGCTAATTTCAAAAGCTTGTTAAATACCCAGTTGTACACATCCAAACACAATTAGGACCCCTTAGTGTTCATCAAGATTTTCTGTATCTATACCTATAGATTAGAGTGCCTTGAAGATAAAACTGATAATACATGCACAACCACAGTTTTAAAAAAAAAATCAAAGTAATCAATGAGGGATATACCAACACATGGAAATTAATTACTGTCCTACTTGTACTTCAAGGTACTGTCCAAAATAACAGTTTTAACATGCAAATAGGATAAAGAGGGTAGGCAGCTATGGATGTTTACTTCCTGAAAGCCCATCTCTCCCAAAAATACAAACACAAAGAAAATTATATTGACAGATCTGCACACTGTACTGACAAATCGGCCTCAATCAGGAAGTAGCCACTGCTGAGGGGAATGGCTGAACACCTCAGGTCTGTTCTATCAATGCTGCAGCATGTGGGACACTAGCACACAGTGTACCTTTCACTCTACTTTCATTTTTCTGTCACTGCATTAGACAGATTGTTAGTTGTGAAGTTAAAAAAAAATAAATAAAATGTAGCAACCTACACTAAAGTGCAACAGGGACTTGGATACGATAGCTTGTCATGGTGAATAGCAACTAGAAGCAAAGCCAAGATTTTAAACAATTACTGTCTTTATTTCCAGCAGCTATGACCACCACAGTTCCATTAGCCATTAGAAAACCCTTTGATCTTTTCTTAAAATAAATATGTTTTGATACTGATAACACATAAAGGACATTTGAGAAAAGTGGAAAATACACACCTTAACAGCTCTATCAATCATACTATCAAGCTACTAAGCACATAAATTACTAACGCGGTAGTGAGAATGCATTGAAATTCTGAATGTTGTTCTGTACAACTCTAAATGACTAGCCTATTAGCGTCTTATTTCATTTTTAGTCCATCTTTCTTGATCTACTTTACAAAAAAAAATATCAAACTTGCAACTAGAACAAATTCCTGAATGTTACAATAAAACAGAATGTGATCAAGCAATCTAGCTCAAGACTGAAAAGGAACACCGAACTGCCCATGTAAACCCTTTACCTTCCAGTCCAGCAATTATTTCTGCTTAGTGCACTTTCTGGAAAAAATTAACGCTCCATAATCTAGTACTGTACATAGCAGTTTCAGAAAAGAATGGATATAACTTTGACCTGGTTTTTTTTTTTTTAAAAAAAGTCTTTGGACAAATCAATCTATCAGGAAAAAAATCTTACAGATTCTTAACAGTACTGGAGCGGATGGTTATTCTACCTACTTTACAACACTTTAAAGTAGAAACTCTGGGGGTTAAATTACATAATTTAACAATTTCTTGTGTACATCAATTTGCTTCGTGCATGTTAATGAAAAATAACAGCAGTGCATCACTAAAACAAAATTACCACATGACTGAATTAAATTCAGCATGGTGACTGAGGACATGTGCCTTGACATCATATCTTGCATAGTGTGTATGTACTGTGCATATATGAACATGGCATTTTGTCAGATAACATTTGTGGGAGTGGCAATTTTATTACACTGCATTTTAAGTTTTATGAAACAGCCTTTTCTTCTTTGACTCTGATGAAGACAAAGTAGACAAACAAGATGATTAATGACTAATAAGATGATTAATGACTAATAAGATGATTAATGACTAATTCCAAAGAGGCCATCAAATACCAAGGCACTTGCTGCAGCACTTGGAAACCACCAAAATCTGTCATAAAGGACATTAAGAGAAGATGGTGCCATAAACTATATTGTGAGAAAACTGCAAAAAAAGTACGATTTTTGACCTGAGGGAGGACAAGTCCTGCTCCTAAACTTGAATTTGCCAATTTGTACTTGTAAAGTTTTGGATGCTTCCATCTATGTTGCAGACATAAATTACTGTTATATTTAATTAGACATCTCTGTGTATAACTTAATAAACCTATGCTTTTCTATTTTTTCAATTATACATTCTAGGTTATTCTTAAAAGTTAGGACGGCAACAATGGTGTTATGAACTTGAGATTTTTATAGTAGAAAGTCCCAAAAAATGCTCAAAATGCCCACTAGAGAGGTAAAAACTTTAAACCCCCCCTAGTCACACAAAAGGCAACCAAGAATCTTTCTAAATTAAAAGGCTTATTACTCACAAAAATGTGCTGTAACAAACTGAGAACAGCACAAAAGGCAGTGCCTTCAAAATAAGCTATTCAAATAGCAAACACAGACCCTAATACGAAATCCAAGGCATAAAGCCACAACAATCCAGGAAAAACAAAAAGCACAGAATAAACACTGGAGAAAACTTACTACATCACAAGCACATTTATAATGAACCGCATGGGACTGTGGGTTGTCTGAAGGTAGTCTCTTGACATGATACTACATCACAAACACATTTACAATGAACCGCATGGGACTGTGGGTTGTCTGACGGTAGTCTCTTGACATGATTGGCAGGTGGCCCAAAAATGATCAGACATAAGGAAACCGAACAATCAACAATGCTAACATATAAAAATGAACAATATTGCCATAAAAGACACATCTGAACCCCAGATGGGTAAGTAACCATGGCTTAAATATTACATATGACAGCCAGTCATCATCTTTTCAAGCACAATATAACTTTGCCCTCTGCACATTTCCTATGTAGCAGGGCTTTAAAAATTTCAAAAAGAGCTCAATTCTAAAATGTCTAACTGATAACAACCAACTGATAAACGTACTTTATTTCTTACAAATGACCTTCCTTTATACATTCAACTTTGAATCCCACTTGCTGCAGATTACGTTTTGATAACAGGTGTTGCTTCTTACGAATTCGAGTAAACAACACTGAACTCCAAGTCCGGCATGTTCATTTGAGGCCACTCTCTGCAGTAAACCACACCATGCCAAACAATAGCAGCAGACACGTGTGACTATGTTTACGTCCATAGATCTGTATGATCATAGATGAATCTGGGCCTAGGCAAGAAGCAGGGGGTACACACAATTCTGTCACGATTCAAATCCACAGAATACCGCTAAACAAGATCTGCCAATCCCCCCCACATAGCCTCCGTGCCACCAAGCACACCCCAACCCGGTTTGGACTGGCAGGTTCCGAACAGACGGGTCTCGTTTCTCGCCCCGTAATCAATCAGATTATGCAAACTGTCGGAAAACTAGCAAACCAAACCAAACCAAACCCCCTTACAATGCTTGTCACGCCCTTCTTCTCTTGCGTCTGGCTCCGGGTGGCCTCGTCTCCATCGACGCCGGGCTGCTGCTGCTGCTCCTCCTGCTGTTCCCTTCTCCTTCTTTCTTCCTCCATTTTTTTAAAGAGCTCCAGGAAGCTCCCGTCGTTGGCGAACACGTTGGCCCCCGGCGCTTTGTGTTCGGGGCTGCCGGGGCTACTCGAGCCGCTGCTGCTACTGCTACTGGTACTGCTGCTGCTGCTGCTGGAGTCGCTCCTGTCGCAGTTTTTCCTCACGTTTTTATTAGAGGAGTCCATTTTTGAGCAATGAAAATTTGACAATGACCGGCTCATAAACGTTAAACACGCAAGCCCTTATAACCACCCCGATATATTAATATAGTATATAAATTTAAAACAGCTTGTTCAAACTCTACTTCCCTGTTTGGAACAACCGACGTGCATTTCATCTAAAGACCCAGATTCTAGAAGATTCTCCCTTTTCTGCTCCCCCTGCACAATTGCACGGGGCCGCAAACGAAGTACAAATACTACTTTATTGTTTTGGCTAGTCCGAAATCAATTTAAAAAATAAAACAACTTGTCTCCCTTTATCCGAAAGAATTCTCGAACGCGTTAAAATACCGCTACTTGCTGATACTTTTTTAACCTAATCTTTATGATTATTTTTTTAGAAGTTTCCCTCCTTCCCCTGATCGACGGCCATCTTGAAAACAAACGTCGCCAAACCCGGCAGCGCTCCCGCCTGGATTCCTCAAAGCGTTAACGTGACGTCACGACGCTGCAACGCTGCGCACGCTGCAAGGAGGGTGTTTATGGTTTCGAATGCTGCCGGAGCCAAAATGGCGTTGACACGAGCCAGTTTCGTAAAAGACGGCAAGTCCAATTGTCTTTCAGTTTTCTGACCAATCATTTTCAAGCGTGCCGGTTTTAGGGCGGGATGCTTGGTGAGACGGTGAAACTGACAAATCGATGAACCAATCATGCCAATGGAGATTTTCAAGCGATTGCTATTGTGAGGAGAGTCAGAATTATGTAAATATATAACGCTAGAGTTATGCAGGATTTTAAAATTAATAATAATAATAATGCATTTTATCTTTAAGTGCCTTTCATAACATTTAAGGACACTGTACATAAATTATTAAAAAAACAATAAAAAAGATAAAAGTCAAGATTAAAAGCAGACAAATAAGATAGCCAAATATTACAAAATACATTCAGCATATAAAAGCTTCTTTAAAAAGTTACACCTTTAGATTGGTTTTAAAAGCAGCAGTTGAGGAAGACTGTCTTAAATATAAAGGCAGAGAGTTCCATAATCTGGGCGCTGCAGAACTAAAAGTTTGATCACCCAGAGATTTGCATTTATTGTGTGGGACAACAAGAAATTCAACATCAGATGACCTTATGCTGTGACAGGGCAGGAGTATTTTAGCATGTTTGAAATATAGACAGGACTGTTGCCTTGTAGTACGTGGCCCTAATAAACGTCCGTATTGTAGAACCTTATATGTTACCAGAAAAAAAATTGTTAATAGGCTGCCAGTGCAAGGAAATCAGTGAAGTGGTTACATGTTCCCAAGGTTTAGTGTGTTTTCAGATTCTGGCTGAAGAATTCTGCATATGTTATAATCTAATTAGAACTTTGTCTGAAGCACCAAAGAGCAGAGAATTACAATACTCAAGCAGTGAGAAAAGCATTAATGAATATTTCAGCAGTATGAGATCTGATTCATGAAATGTTCTTCAGTTGAAAGAAAGCATTTCTGCTAACATTTTCACCATGAGGTTCAAATGACAGATTTGAATTTAAAACAACCCCTAAGCTCCTGACGTCTGAGGAAGTAGAGATGGTACAACCATTAATATCAATGCTAAAGTTGCTAGTGGATTTAAGAAGAACCTTAGTACCTATGAACAACACCTCTGTCTTTTCTTCATTAAGTTTTAAATAGCTGTGGTACAACCAAAAATCATTGTGACCAATGTACTCAACTAGTGAGTTTAGTGGGAAATCGGAGGTAGGCACCTAGATCAAAGTGTCACCCGAACAGAAGCGCAATCCCAGACCATACTGTTTAATAATATCACCCAGAAGGAGAAGATAAACATGGACCAAGGAACACCCTGTGTAACAGGGAGGGGGAGAGGTGAGGATTTGGGGCTATAGAAGATAGAAACCAATCCGGCGGTACATCTGTGAGACTTATACAAGTCTGTAGACGCTGAATGAGTACAGAATGGCACACTGTGTCAAAATGCTCCTGAAAGGTCTCAGAGTATTAAAATAGAACAGTTACCATGATTAGCAACTATAAGATCATTGAAAACCTTCACAAAGGCAGTGTTATCACTGTGTTTATCCCTAAAACCACATTGACATGGTTTTAACAGCTGGTGCTTTTCCATATAAGAAATTAACCGGGAGGCAACAGTTCTCTTAAGTACCTTAGCCAAAAATGGAAGGTTGTAAATTGGTCTATAATTAGACATATTGTCTTGATTCACACTTTATTTTTTTAGGACTGGCATGACAGCAGCCACATTGCAATGGGTTACTACAATACCAGATACAAGAAACAGGGGAGTATATAAAACAGGCATTCAAGCCTTGAGTAAAGCAGTAGAATGGAGTCCAGTAAGAAGTTCACCGACCAAGACACTGGAACAAATGGGCCAAATGTGTGCTTAGGACCACTCTCAGCCCCAAATCTTACATATAATGAAGGTCTAGTTATGGTGGTGGGTGGTCCATGCTGTTCATGGATGGATTGACCTTTCTTATTGTTAAACTGATATTGATGAAACATTTGATGGTTGGAAGAGTTTATAACTGGTGGAAAATAAAACACATGGATTTCCCTCACCATTATTAATAATGTTAAAGAAATAGCAGCTTTAGACAAGGAAATTGACTGCCTGTAAAGTGAAATGTAGCCCATAGGGATTCGTGTATGAGGAAATAGTGCAGAAAATTTAAAGTGAAGCTTAATTTGGCTTAAGTAAATTTGGAAGACAATTTGGCCATTCTGGACAGTTTGTAATAAATTAGTGTAGCTGCTCCAAATGGAGGAGTTCATGTAAGATAAGACAGCATAAGGAAAAATAAGATAGGATAAGATAAGAAAAGATTCCTTTATTGTCTTAATAAAACATACAATGAGACACTAACTGAAACAATGCTCAAAACTATACTTTTAAAAAGCACATGTCTAATATTCTCACATAGACGGCTTACAAATCACACAATTGTCAGTATTGGCAAAAAAAAAAAGGTTTTTTAAATATACTGCACAAGTTAAGAAAAATAAATAATGATAAATGTTATGTTTCACAATTATTTCTATGAGGTGTGTGATTTCACTGCAGAATTTAGTGTAGTAATCGCTTTAAGGTAGAGACTGTTCAGCAGTCATGTAGTCTGTGCTCTAATGGACCTTCTGTATATCGTCTCTTCTCTGAGGGGAGAAGTTCAAACAGTGAGTGATATGAGTCCTTTATGATGCTGGATGTCTTCTGCAGACATCAAGAGGTGTGGATGTCTTCCAATGCAGGCAAAGGTGTGTTGGTAATTTTCTCTTCTGTTTTTATGATTCTCTTAAGAGCATGACTGCCGATCCTAATGTGATGTGAGAGACCTTCTGTGACAAGACCCTGAAGGTTGCTGAGGGTTGTGTTGGTGTTACTAGTGTTCCCAGAAGGAGGTGTTTCATCTCGCAGGGCACCCTGGATATCATCCAGAGGAGTCACAGCGCACGACTCAGTGGCAATTCTGGTCTGTACTGGGAACTGAGAAGGATGGCTGCGAGGGCTCTAAGGGCAGATAAAGAGGCGTTTGGGAGAGGAATCTGTGAGCAAGTGGCACACCATCTGTGGTCTAGCGACCCATGTCCTGCTTACAGAGGAATCAAAGCATTACACACATCTGAATCTGTTCCTCGGAGAGTCGCAGTCAGGGTAGCTGATGGAACAGTCCTTACAGATGACACTGCAGTTGTGACCTGCTGGGCTGGCTACTTTGAGCAGTTGTTCAAAGCTGATCCTCCAGCTAGGACGTTGGATATCTCTGGGTCCACGGTTCTTGAGGCTGATCCTCCGATTAGCTGTGAACCACCCAATCCCACTGAGACTGCACAGGTGGTGAACCAGCTGAGGCAGGGGAAAGGCTACAGGGGTCTGTGGTATCTGGGGTGAACTTCTCCAGGCTGGTGTTAAGGCTGTCCTCCTGGCATTGCAAACAATCTTTGCTTCCATTTGGGAGACTGGCATCATCCCAACTGACTGGAAAATGGGACTTGTTGTCCCTATCTGGAAAGGGAAGGGTGATCGCCTGGATTGCAGCAACTACAGGGGGATAACACTGCTCTCAGTGCTGGGAAAGGCTATTGCTAAGGTCATCCTCAATAAGATCCATGATCACTTGCTCACCTACCAGCGAACGGAACAGTCTGGTTTTATGCCTAAGAAGTCCACCATTGACCGCATCCTGGCACTGAGTGTTCTCATGGAGCGCAAATGCGAATATCGGCAGTGTTTCTTTGCAGCCTTTGTCAATTTTCACAAAGCATTCAACTCAGTTGATCGAGCTTCCCTGTGGAACATCCTGAGGGTTTGCGGGAACCCCTCGAGGTTGCTGGATATCATGGCTGGCCTGTACACTGGTACTGTGAGTGCTGTGCAGAGTGGAGGCAGGACCTCTGTGTTTTTCCCAGTTGATTCTGGGGTTCGTCAGGGGTGTGTTCTGCTCCTACTCTGTTCAATGCTTGTATGGACTGGGCTTTGGGCAAGGTCGTGGGGTTCAGCGGCTGTGGGGCATCTGTTGGTGAAGAAAGGTTCATGGATCTTGACTTTGTTGACCATGATGTGATCTTCGCGGAGTCAATGGAGGCTATGATCAGGGCGCTCGAGACACTGAGTGAGGAATCTGAGTGTCTGGGCTTGCGAGTGTCCTGGATAAAAACCAAGATCGAGGCCTTTAATGACCTCTTGGGCATGTCCATCAGCAGTGTGTCTGTTTGTGGAGAGAGTGTTGACCTTGTTGAGAGGTTTACTTACCTTGGCAGTGACATTCATGTCTCTGGTGACTCTTCCTATGAAGCCAGTAGATGGATTGGGAGAACATGGAGGGTCAAGAGGTCGCTGGAAAGGGGTGTGTGGTGCTCCCAATATCTATGCAAAAGGATGAAGGTCCAAGTCTTTAGAGTCCTGGTGCTTCCTGTCTTGCTGTATGGTTGCGAGACATGGACGCTATCCAGTGACCTGAGACGAAGACTGGACTCCTTTGGTACTGTGTCTCTCCGGAAAATCCTTGGGTACCATTGGTTTGATTTTGTGTCGCTTATGGTGTCCCGAATGAGGCACATTACCTGCATTGTGAGGGAGCGTCAGTTACGGCACTACGGCCATGTGGCGCATTTTGTAAGGTTCTCATTGTTGGGGATCCGAGTGGCTGGACCAGGCCAAAGGGTCGCCCATGTAATACCTGATGCGGCAGATAGAGGGTAATTTCCGGAGGGTGGGACTGGACCGTGTGTCTGCCTGGAGGGTTGCAAATCGGGATCCCGAGTTGTTTCATTGTGTAGTGAGTGCGGCAACACACTGTACCAGTGCATGCTCCCTAACTTGACTTGACTTAAGAGCCTTTTTGTCAGCTGCTGAGCTGTTGCCATACCACACCAGTATCCCATGAGTCAGGACCAAAGAGAGAAAGACATCAGAAGCTTTGCTGTCAGATCAACCTTCTGGAGATTTCTTGGGAAGTCAAGTCGCTGTTGTGCTTTTTTTTAACCAGTCTCTTTGTGTTTATTGACTATTTGACATCTTCTGAGATGTCTAGAGGCCCTGTCCCCTCTGTCACTGTTTATATACAGCGGCCGGGGGTCATCCTGCTTCTTCCTGAAATCAATGATCAGTTCTTTAGTTTTTTTGGTGTTAAGTATCAAGTTATTCTCTGTGCACCAGTCTGTCAGTCTATGTACCTCCTCCCTGTAGGCAGACTCCTCGCCATCAGTCTCCATCAGCGCCTTGAGCGAGTTTAGCGGACAGCATAATCTTGACCAAAGCATTGGTAAGGTAATGTACAGTATGGTATGCAGCAGAATGCCATTTTTGAAATGAACTAAAAAGCTAGTCTGCCAGGGCAGATTGTATTATTTAAGTGGCAGAGGTCCAATAAATGGCTTCTTTTAGGGTTGATCAAAAGAATAGTCAAATTTGTTCACAGAAGCTGTTAAAAAAAGAAATTGGGTCAGTCACCTACAGTATGCATATGGGGCTAAACCCGACTTAAAATCGAAAAGGCAAAATTATAATAAGAGTCTAAAATAAAGTCTGAATTAGTGTATGCTGCAGTGTTCATTAGAAATGCAATTATTTATTTCATGACATGGATGTACATAATAAACAAGAAGAGTTGCTTCAAATTATGGAATATAAAAATGTGTGATTATGTTTAAACTCTTAACGTTCTTGATTCTAGGAAATCTGTCATTTTTCACCCTCTGATAGAGGTCTTTAGGGGGCTAGATCCCTAGTAAAAGATCAAAACTCAAAAATAACCTCATATTTGTAACCATTGACTTTTAGAATAGTGTAAAATGTTATCCCACATGCTTATGTTTGAAATCTGTCATTTTTTTACTTTTTGAGAGTGGCTCATAGAGGGCTAGGACCACCAGTAAAGAATCACATGCCAAAAATATCATCATATTTATGATCAGCAACCTCGAAAGAGCATTAAACAGTATTCCAGATGAATATATTACCGATCCCCATTTTGTGAAGTTTGACCCCTCATATCCTTTTAGGCTGGTGAAATCCTGGGGTTGGCTGATCTGACAAGCACAACTTGTCATTCTGATCATTTTGGCCAAAGACAATTGTTTTACTTTTTACTACAAGGGTTCCTTTCCTGCGCTAACATGGTCCAAAAATGGCCTTAAAATGTTTGTTTTTTTATCTAGAGGGAAAATCTAATCTAATTAGAAATCAAGACAAGTCAAATGCAGTATCACATGTGGGGGTTCTCTTGTACTGGTGAATAAAAAAAAGTGATATGATTTCATGCGCTCGTAAGTAGTTATGGATGACAGATCATTTTTAATGACTTAATCCTGATAAAACAGAAATCTTATTAGTTGGTCTAATCTGTCCTCTCTACCCTTCGTGACACTGATGGGATCTTGGTTGAACCCTCAGCATCAGTCCATAATTTGGGTGTCACCTTTGATCAGCTCCTTACTTTTCCACCACACATTAGATCAATAGTATGGATGGCTTTTTTTCATCTTCGCAACATTGCTCATCTGCATTCTTTCCTGAGTGTGAAGGATACTGAAACACCAGTTCATGCTTTCATCACTACCTGTCTGGACTATTGCAATGCATTGTTTTATGGCCTCCTGACTAAATATAGATTACAATATGTTTAGAATTCTGCTGCTCGTCTACTTACACACAGAGACACTAAAAAATCTGCTCACATCGCTCCTGTCCTTTATGATTTACATTGGTTACCAGTCTTTTCAAGAATCAAATATAAAATTATTCTTCTCACATTTAAAGTCCTTCATGGTTTAGCCCCTCATTATCTTATTTACAATCCTGCTTGTGCATTAATATCATCAGACGCTAACTTACTCATTGTACCTAAATACAGGTTAGTAACTATGGGTGGTAAAGCTTTCATTGTGATGCCCCCTAAATTTGGAATGCCCTTCCTCTTTGCCTTTGTGAGGAAAAATCTATTATTCATTTCAAACACCCGTTAAAGACACATCTCTTCAATGAGTATTATTCATTTTCTATTGTAATTTCTATTGTCTTGTTAATGTGTTTATTGAATTGTAAAGTGTCCTGGAGTGTATGAAAGGTGCTACATAAATAAAACTTTATTATTATTATTATTATTATTATTATTATTATTATTATTATTATGTGTTCTTTCATGGACAAGATCCTTTACTTTAATTCTGAAAAATTCAAACACTCATTGATGAACATGGCCATCTTTTATAGTATAACTATGTTATATTTCATTTATACGCTGCTGTGATACGTAGCCTTTATTTATATTTAAAATCTCACCACACAGTGACCCTCAGTTTCCTTAAGTGGTTCTGAAAATTTTATGTCATGTTATGTGGAAGAAAGTGGAGCAGCGTGACCTGCCCCTGATGACTTGGCCGGTGCTCTACAGCCGCTCCACAGTTTGGTGACTCATTAACCTTTATGTCCACAGCACAGAAGACCACATTCATGCCTCTGAAATATTGTGCAATTTTACTGTTTCATATGAGCTGTGTTCAAATGCAAGGTCATCTCCATGTATACAGCTGCATTTTGCATGTATGCTCTCAAAATCTTTGAAGGATTTTTATATATACTGTTTGGTCATCTTTTTCAAAAATTTTTGTTAATCATTTAAAGCATAGTGTTAACATTATCTTTTTTTTAGAGACATGGGGTGGGTGGGCAGGACGTATTCAAGATGCAGGACACACTCACTCATGCTGGGTCAATTTGGAGTTGCCAATCAACCTAACAAGCATGTCTTTAGCAGGTATAAGAGAACCCACTGAATCACTCAAAACGCATAGAAACAAAAGGGACAATGTCCAGCGTGCTCAACTCAGTAAACACAGTCTTTGGTTTAAAGTGTAATTTCACATTCTACTTTAAATTCCCCAACCTGACCTGACCTGCTGTGAAGGAGATATTGAAATGACAGATCATCTGTTTCATACATGTACATTTTCTAAAATCTCCTACTTTCACTGTGAAAATTAAAATCTAAGTTATTGAAAAGTTTTTATATCAAACTATTATATTTTGTTTTCCTTACTGTAAGATTTGAATTATCAAGATGTGTGTTTAAGATTATTTAGCGTAGTTTAAGAAATTTCAATAAGTACATTATGCTTACCCCATTGGCTAAATAAAATCAAAACAACTCATTTTCCTCTACTTTTTGCATATACATTTTTCCATTGTATTGGTTAATTGTAAAGATTTTTGGATTGAAAGTATCCAATAGAGAGAATTTCATTTTTGCTCATATTACGAAAGACAATAAACTCTAATTATCCAGTAATCCAATCATTTTTTGAAAATTCTTTCTGCATAAGGCTAGATTTACGAAAGTGAAGACATCTTTTATTGTTTCTCATAAAGAACTGAGTCGATTTTGTTTATCCCTGCAATTCATGAAGACGAAAAATGCCAGTTGATTACTTACTTTGGTTAATGAACTTCATTAAAAAACACTAGAGTTGCTTTCCTTTTTTTGTCTGTCTGTAGCAGGATTGTTTTGTGGTAGATTTGTTACATTTCCTTTCTTTCTTTTCTATATATGTCTGTCCGTTTCTTTTTTTTTGCTGCTGTCTTATGTTTTGTACTTTTTCTGATTCAAACAAATCTCCCTCTTTTATAACGAAGTCATATCTAACCTATGTTCTTTCTATTATTGATACATTTCAGATTTCGCACGATGCCAGGAGTATTTTATTTTTTCTTGGTAAATAATCTGAGCTATTTTTATTGTATAATATTTTCTGTTGTGCTGTTCGGACCCTGTACAACCGGTGTCAGAGCTTGCTCCGCATTGCCGGCAGTAAGTCGAGCCCGTTTCCAGTGAGAGTTGGACCCGCCAGGGCTGCCCTTTGTCACCGATTCTGTGCATAACTTTTATGGACAGAATTTCTAGGCGCAGCCAGGGTGTTGAGGGGGTCCGGTTTGGTGGACTCAGGATTGGGTCACTGCTTTTTGCAGATGATGTTGTCCTGTTTGCTTCATCAGGCCGTGATCTTCAGCTCTCTCTGGATCGGTTCGCAGCTGAGTGTGAAGTGGCTGGGATGGGAATCAGCACCTCCAAATCTGAGACCATGGTCCTCAGCCGGAAAAGGGTGCCCTCTCAGGGTTGGGGGAGAGATCCTGCCCCAAGTGAAGGTGTTCAAGTATCTCGGGGTCTTGTTCACGAGTGAGGGAAGAATGGAGCGTGAGATCGACAGGAGGATCGGTGCGGCAGCCGCAGTGATGCGGGCTCTGCATCGGTCTGTCGTGGTGAAAAAGGAGCTGAGCCGTAAGGCAAAGCTCTCAATTTACCAGTCGATCTACGTTCCTACCCTCACCTATAGTCATGAGCTGTGGGTAGTGACCGAAAGAACGAGACTGCGAATACAAACGGCTGAAATGAGTTTCCTCCGCTGGGTGTCTGGGCATCCGGGAGGAGCTCAGAGTAGAGCCGCTGCTCCTCTGCATCGAGAGGAGTCAGATGAGGTGGCTCAGGCATCTGATCAGGATGCCTCCTGGACGCCTCCCTGGTGAGGTGTTCCGGGCATGTCCAACCGGGAGAAGGCCCCGGGGAAGACCCAGGACACGCTGGAGGGACTATGTCTCCCGGCTGGCCTGGGAACGCCTTGGGATTCTCCCGGAAGAGCTAGAAGAAGCGGTCGGGGAGAGGGAAGTCTGGGCATCTCTGCTCAAGCTGCTGCCCCCGCGACCCGACCTCGGATAAGCGGAAGAGGATGGATGGATTATTTAAATTAAAATTAACAGATGCGCAGTATTAGTATTCCAGCACCCTTAATATTTGCTTTTAGTTTAGTTTTTCATTTAAGTTTTAATTATTTTATTTGTTTGCGAATTTTTTAAATAATAGTTTCAGTTTTGATTTTAATTAACGTTAACTATAATAACTTTGATTAGCATTTCAGCACCCGTTTATGGACTGTATTGTTTTTATTTTCTTCATCAGAAGGGCACACTGATATCTCAGTGTCTCCACTCGAAACCAGACCAGTTGTATAAATGAATGAAATTGCAACTAGTAAAATAATTATTTTTGAATTTAAATAATTTCTATGGTAAACTACTCCAGAATAATAAATGCTGGCAAAGTTCCTTACTTTTTTCATTAAACACTTTTTTGCTCCCCTGTATTTTTCAAGTTGGTACATGCGAACAGACTTGTTTACTGAAAGCTGATAGTCTGTCACAGCTTGGAGCCAAAATGGCGAACATTGCACTTCCGTTATTGGTCAAGGGGCGCGCGCAGGCTCCCCGCACCCGATCCGCCAAGCCGGCAAGATGGCAACGTCAGTGGAAGATGAGTTTGAAGACGCACCAGACGTGGAGCCGCTGGAACCAACTCTGAAGAATGTAATCGAGCAAAAATCATTAAAGTGGATATTTGTTGGAGGGAAAGGAGGCGTGGGTAAAACGACGTGTAGGTAAGTTGTTAATACACGTCATTGTGTGCACCATGTAACACTGTAGTCTATACTGGGCTTCGTAAGCTTAAAACGAGCCCGCTGGAAAACCATTTAACACGGTAACACATTTTATGAATTTAGAATTGTTTCTGTGTCCGTATCAATAAAGACCGACTACTTACGTATTTAAGTTGAGTTTTCTCAACAGTGCACTTGGACGTTATAGCCTAAGGGGTTGGCCTGCTTATCCCGAGATTGCCGGTGTACACGCAAACCGTGCCTAGCTATGTGACCAGTGCAGCTTTTTTTAGTGCTCCGTTTCTGTCTGAAAACAGAATTGATGCAACTGGAAAGTGTCATTTAATGGTGTTTGTCGTTAAAAAGTATTGTGTAAAAGCTTCAGACATTGAGGACGTAGCAGTAACGATTCAGAAAGATCAGGGCAAGCTTCAAAACTGGGAGGTAGCAAAGTGTAACACTTTGACAAAAGGGACGTCAAATGTACAGTAAATATGAGATGAAGAGGCACTCTTCTACGGGAAGCTATCAATGAAAAGAATTTAAGGGTTTACGTTGACACAGCGTTTTCATCGTTTAAGCAATGGATAGAAAAGATTAAATAGGCAAATAAAACATGTTTATTTTTTTTAATTATTGAATATAAACTGTAGGGCGTTATATACTTAGACTGTATAATGCAAAAATGAAACCACACCTGAAGTATTGTATGCCGTTCAGGTCACCGTGGTACAAAAAAGACACAGCAGCATTTGAAGCTGGGCTGAAGAGAGCAATACGGCGCATCCCAGAATTTACGGCCATGCTGTCCAACAGAGAATTGAACCTGTTTAGTCTCGAGCAAAGGAGACCTAAATCAGGTCTTCAAAGGTGTATAAAGTAGATCGAGCAGAATTCTTAAATCTTAACAGTGATTCACATACTCGGCCTCTAGTGGAAATTAAAGATAGTGCATTTAAGACTGAAACCAAAGTTTCTTAATCCCTACAAACGCTGAGTAGGTTTGAGAAGGCGGAAAAGGGTGATTATCATGTGTGTGAGCAATAGAGAGAGACTTGAAATGTATCCTGCATTTCTGGTAAATTTTATGATGGTGTGTATTGATTGGAACGTAAAGCAGGGCATACAAGGGACATTTAGAACAGGAGTTGTTTTTCATTCCAAGCTAGCCTGGTGTGAGTTCATGAATGTGTGCTGATTTAGATTTTCTTGAGGGTGTATTTGCTGCCCAGTACTAAAATTGAAAGTTCGCTAGTACCATGTCAAAAGTCTTTACGAACTTCTCAAACAGCCTTCTTGTTACAATCACTCCTAATCTATTAACGGCAGCATTTGGTGTATTCCTGGAGCATAATGATAATTCGATTGTAATAGCCTATACCACACTGCCGGCATGCAGAATTATCTCCTTCAACTGGAAGAATCCCAACCCAACTTCTATAACGAGGTGCATAAGTACTGTTCTATATTATATCATATGCAAAAAAAAAAAAAAAAAGTGTAATTATTTCTTAGAAGATATGTCCGGAACGTTTTGAAAACAGGGCAAGAATTCATTAACGTTATTTTAGACTAAGCTTGCTGGGCCTGTTATTGATGCTTATGTATGTTTTTTTTTTTAATCCAATTTAAAAACAGTTTTTTTTTTTTTTTTTTTAATACTTATGATTCTCTTGGGTGGGACTTTGAAGTTTTGTATTTCTATTGTTCCTTTGTTTTCTTAGTAAACAAATGTATAGTATGTTTTATTGAGTAATATGGCATTGTATTATTCTGGTTTTTGACAATAAAATGTTAAAACAAAATTGCAAGTTACCACGTGTAGACGTTGTTGTGATGTTCTTGCCTGTCTACTAAATAAAGAACCTAAAGTACAAGTTTCCTACAACAAGAGTGGACAATACAGTTCATAGATAGATAGATTATTAATCCCAAGGGGAAATTCACAAAGCTCATCAAGCTCTTCTGGTACTTAATGGCTATGTTATCCCAATATTATGCACAAATACCTTTTTACCTGATGAAGAGCTGGAAAAGTTTGAATATCATGCTTTTTATTTATTTATCATTGTTTTGTTTACAGCATTCTGTTTTGGTATTTTTTTTATTTTTATTTTTTTGCCTAGATTCCTTTATGAAACCACTCTGATTCTTTTATGTACAAGGCTAGCATTTCTACTTTTGTGGAGCAATAGCCTGTACCCACTATCCCCTCCAGGTCTTCATCCTGTGCAGTTAAAATATACCAGGAGGTGTCTGTCCTTACAAGCCTTTCTGCCCCCTTTTCATTTTGATTGTCAGACGGTGATTGTGTTATGACGGTCCATGAACACCCCTGAAGTTTGTTTTCTGTAGCAATGCTGCTGTCTGAAGTTTTTTTTTTTTTTTTTTTCCCCTCCCCGTTGTTAACTGGCTATACAAGTTATGTTACTGGACAGATATTGTTGGAATCCGTTTATGTTTAAAAGTGCTTCCTGTTTAAACAAACCTGTGTCTTACGTGTATTCAATTTGCAATTAGTAATGTGTAAAGTTTATAATTGTATTTACCTGTGAACTTGTGAATTCAGTCAAGAGTGGTATATACCGTAAAAAATTAATTGTATTTACCATCATTGAAGACTTTTTTTTTTTTTTTCTCCTTTCCATCTTCTTCTTTGCTGTTTTCTAGGAGTAATGTTCAGCAGGTTACACATCTGTATGTTCTTTTCATAGAATGTTCTAAATTTTGAAGATATTTATTTGCTATAGGTTGTCTCAAGTTATTGAAAGCAATATTTTTATATTTTGATACATTTGTCCTCTTGGCATTGTTTTGTTTTCCCTTTAATATCTGTTTTTTATTCTTTTCCTTGCATAGTTCATGTGCCAGGAAATCCACCTTCTCTTCTGTCCACTGCACCTGCTTTATTGTGTGTTCTAACTGTTGGTCTAAGTTTCTTAATAATCTTCTGCTCTGGCTAAGTTGTTTTTCTGTTTCTGACAGTTGTCTTAGTAAGTCTTTTATTTCTGTGTTATGTGGTTTCTCAGACTGACCTTGTAGCTTTGTTTTGTTTGTGTCATATTTTAATGTTTCTTTAATTCTGTCTTTCTTTTGGATTAGATTTACCATCCTCTCATTTAGATTCTGGATTCCCTCCTGAATTCCTGAGAGCAAATTGTAGCCTACTTGATTAATTTCTTCCATTATGGTCCTTTGTCTTCTTAGTATTTGGTAATGATTATAGCAGCATTCATGGAGGGCACAGGTCATAACACAATATTTCTGCAGAGCCGCTGCTGCTGCCTGAAGTACAGAGACAACAGGGGAAATTAATCTTTGCTATTAAGCAGGAAACTCGAAACAAAATGTGCAATTTTAAACTTGAGTACAATAACTGTTACAAATTATATACTTTTCTATATGACTCTAGCCCTATCTAATTTTAAAATTACATTTTATGTTTTTTTTCTGATGGAATAGTCCTGATTTAAAAAAAAAAAATGTTAGAGTAAATCTTATTTTGGACATTTAAAATTTTTTTTTCTCAAATGTTAAAATTTTCTAAGGACTTGATCTCCATTTCTGGCCTGTATGTAGTTGTCAAGTATTAAAGACCTGCTGAGCATTTATTTCCTCGTCTCTAGCATTCTGTTTGCTGACTTGCACAGTGTTTTGAAATAGAAAATGAGTAACATGCAAATAAAACTTAGATGTTACCCATCCAGCCAAGGAAATTCAGGAGAATATCTTCAGTAAAATAACTAAGTGAAATTAAAAAAAAAAAAGCAATGTTTAGCTTCAAGTCCAATTAAACTGAAACATGCAACACAGGATAGAAAATTCTTTGCTTGATGTCACCCAGCTGTTCAGTTTTGTTAGTACTTGGTTTGAATCAAGTGACATTGCCCTCTAGCCACGAAAGTTTTTGTTAAGTGATTTTGGTATGTTGCTTAATGAGGTCTAATAATTCTAGGTATCTACTGAACTCCAGAAGGAGATATTTAAAATTGTGCATTGCCCATTTCCTCCCAGAAGTTTACAATTTTGGGAATGAAAGGCTAGAAGATGCATACTGAGATCGGTTTATTAGAGAAAGAGGCCATCTGTTTATTAGAGGCCCTGCATATACCCATCAAGTGCTTGTATGTTACACATTACTTAATCTTATGACCAAGGGATTAATAACTATAAGAAGCAAACTTCAAAATCAATAAATACCTTTGTGTGTATGTATATAATATAATTATATAAGTTTTAGGCAGTGTTTAACCGTGAAACCCTCGGGTGCAATACAACTCCCGCCAGAGCAGTTTACAGCTCACCTCATCCTCTATGCACCCTTCTTTGATTTGCATGCTTGCTGGGGTTGAGTCTCTGACTCCATGGTGGCATGTATAGTGGATGGTAAGAGCAACCAGAGCAGCAGTCCAAAGCAGCCCTATAGCTGCAGATGCGCTGGTCTCTAATGGGCAGTCTACTACTGAGCGATTCTTCTCGTATTCAGAATCTGGTGAGGAGAAAAATCTGAAAACTCGCACACCTGTAAACATTACCCTTTCACTAGAAGGTGGTAAATCATACAAATGATGAATTAAAGTTGTGTGCAGCCTTTATATATGCTGTAATGTTGCTATGCAACAATAGAGCCCTATTTTTTTTTTTTTTTTTTTTTTTTCTGAAGTAAAATAAGGCAGATTAGGAAAACATTTGTACATTTGCATTCTTTTCATCTCGTCTTTGGTTTAGTGGTAGAAGAGTTGCCCGATGGTTAGTCCTGCCACAGCACAGTTTATCGCATTTAAATTCTGGCCCAGTTGTGCATCTTGCCTGAAGAAGGGGCCTGAGTTTCTTCGAAAGCTTGCATATTGTAATATTTTTAGTTAGCCAGTTAAAGGTGTCATTTTGCTTAATGTCTCATTTCATCCATAATGGCTAGCACGGTACAACACCCTACTACTAATTTGGGTTAAAAAATGAAGGTAAACTTTTTTATGATTTTGTTCACAGAGTACTAATGTGTGTGTTTTTCTCCGCAGCTGTAGTCTAGCTGTACAGTTGGCCTCTGTAAGGGAGAGTGTACTCATCATCTCCACAGATCCTGCTCACAACATCTCTGATGCCTTTGACCAAAAGTTTTCCAAGGTGCCAACGAAGGTTAAAGGCTATGACAATCTTTTTGCAATGGTTAGTTAAACTTCTTCACTTTCATTTGATTATTCTGTCCCTTTCCTTCCATCATGTTTATTTACCTAGCCTTTTAGCTGAAACAGAAATGATCTTGGGTATTAACAGGTAATTAAAATGTAATGGTCACAAACGGGTTGTCAATCCAGTAACCTGCAGGCTATTCATGGTAAGAACCAAAGGTATAACAGCAGACACAAGGGCATCTGTTTTAATTAAAAGTGATTTTTTTTTTTTAATTAAAGCTTAATATTTCATTAATGTGTTTAAATATGCCAACTAGAAATTCTGCATGTAAAATTCTATGTACCCTTAATTGGGGAGTGGAAGTGCATGTTTAAATGGTATTTGTTGCATAAGAAAGAATTGAATGTGAACAGCACTGCATTTCACAAAACATTAACAGAATTCGCATTCATTCATTATGTTTCTTGAATAGTTAAAGGCAAAAACATGGGATAGACTTGGTTCAGTCAAATAAGAAAGATTAGTGCCTCAGTAGCATTTTATTCTGTTTCTCAATTAAAGGTGGATACCCAGGCTGTCAGAGTCACTAAAAAGCAGACCTGCTCCTGCTTGTAAGAATCAACAGAATGAGCTCAGTTGACTGTCTAATTAACTTAAACATAGTTGTATTCTTGAATGGCGCTGTTCTCTGTAGTCCTGTTTAGAATACCACATAGACTATGAAATGCAAGCAAAATATACACAGTGTTGTACTAATTTCAAACATTACTGAAATAATTATACAACAACTTGATACACAGAATATATAAATAACTGATTTGTACTGATATAAATAAATAAGTGTTTGCCTTTCTTCCAGTGAAGTAACTTTGGCACTTCCCACAGTAGTTCAATACATGGAACCACTGCATCTTTTCCATGTCATATTTTGAATTTCCATGTCCGTATGATATTGTTGTGTTCGAAATGAAATAGTTTGTAGTCCTAGAAATAAGCAGCCATTATTGTTGCTTTCTAAGGAGATACTTGGAGCAGTAGTCACCAACAGAATTAATGTCCATGCTGTTGCTCGATACTAGAAAGCTTTACAAACATCCAGGACACTGGCCTCTTGCATTATCAGATGTACAGACTATCTATATTCTGTTTTAGTTGTCAGTAAGTACCGTCATGCATTTTGTTTGTGGTGTGTTATGAAATGTTTAAGCCTGAGAACAAAATGATGTTTTATCAGAGACTTGTAAGGCCATTTAGCAGTAGCAGTGGCTCTCCTCTTAATTGAGTACAGCACACATTAAGTCCGAAAAAAACTTTAACATTCGAGTTACAAATTGACATTGCATGTGTACTTTCTATTCCAAGGTGTGTGCAAACATTACAGTGCACAGATAGCATACCTGACTGCATGAAAAAGGTAGAATGAACAGTTGGCTTTCTTGGCGCATGTTTGTCTACTGTAAGATTGATTGTGTGATTCAATGCATGTGCCAGCACTTCAATATAGCTGCATTATATATATATATATATATATAATATATATATATTTATATTTATATATAAATATAATAGGGGTGTTTTTTTTTTTTTTTTCCCCCCCATGGTGGATTGATGCTGCCAGTGTACTTTATACTATAAATGTGCGAAACGATTCCAATAGTAACTGAAAATACTGGAGCACTGATGGTTTCCACATTAGCGTTATGATCTATTTTTATTACATTTCTTGAAAAAATGAGTGATTATAAATATTATTTCTTTGCTTATTGTATAGTTGTGTATATTAGAGCGAGACAGCATTCACATTTGAGTAGCAATATAAAATGCACGCGAGTGTGTGTCTGTGATGTAGTATATGTACCAGCATTTTAGTATAGTTGTACTCAAATCGCTCTCTTTTAAAAGTCATCATGTTACATTGGTCCTTCCATTTTCACAAAGAACATCCATGGTTCATTCTTCACCTTCATTTTCCATCTTCACCCTTGTACCCTCACTTGCCGTATTGCGTCAGAAGTTAACGGAGCACCTACACCAAACTTGCGTGGCTCTTTTGCAATAAGTAACTAAGGCGTATTCTTAACATACTAAACTGTGGTAAAAGTGATATATAAAAATCTCCCCCGTTTTGACAAATTTCTACCCTGTCTTGTTTCTACTGGTTTCCACTACTAAGCAAGAGTAATCAGAATTTTATTGCAGTAATGAAAGACAGTGATTAACTTTGATGTGTTTATATATGTGTGTGTATGTAAACACATAAACACACTGGCACATTAAGACCTGGCCAGGAGAAAAGTGTCATAGAAAAATTATGGTAAGAGGTACAGAATTGGTTAGTAGCAATTGATCAATGTAATGGCCAAATTTAAGTCTAAATTTAAAAACAAGTTATTAAACAATAGTGCAACATACTGTAAATATTATGCTTGCACTTCAGATACAGAAAACTGCTGTACGTTTTCCTTTACATTTGTATATTACACTAGGTAATGAGGCCGATTTCAAAAGAATGGCAGAAAAATTGAGGTATCAATTGGTGCTAAACTAGCTTACAATTTGATAGTACACTAATAGGATCAATACATTTGCAACATCTAGGGCATATTTTGGCAGCAGGTCTATACAGTCTCAAAATTGTCCTTTTAATTAAAAAAAAAAAAATTTCCATTATAAATGGAGAATAACTGAAGGTATACAATTTTCCTGTCTTAGAATCTGTCAGTTGCTTTTTTTTATATTTTATACAATGTGTGAAAACAGGACTTCATTTACTTTTGGGTTGTGTTTTCTGCCCTGGATTTCTTATGTGTTTTTTCCTGTCTCCTTGCAGGAGATAGACCCCAGCCTGGGTGTTGCAGAGCTCCCTGATGAGTTCTTTGAGGAAGACAACATGCTTAGTATGGGAAAGAAGATGATGCAAGAGGCAATGAGTGCATTCCCGGGGATTGATGAAGCAATGAGCTACGCGGAGGTCATGAGGTTTGCTTTTTTTGCATTTTTGTACTGTACTGTATTTTACGGTCGTTACTGAATTATGTAAGGCATGTATGCTACTCCCAATTTGTTATGTTTTTTGAGATGCACCAGTAATCTGTTGATGGGTAAAGTTACTGTGGCTGTGAATGTCCATTGCACCCAGTTTCTTAATTGGAGGTAAATTGGTTCAAATTTAAGTTCTTACATATTAATTTTCTATTTCTTTTCGTACTTTACAAATGTAAACTAACCACAATAGTATTTTCAGACTCTAAACTGGTTTTTCAATATCTCACTTTTTAACAAATGGCTTCTAAAAGCTAATTGGTTTATAAAGTAGAACTGAGCTAGATTTTGGATGCTGGTCTTGGGTTGTAATGGAAGATTTAATTGCGGTGGCCTAAGATTTCTGAGTATACAGGTAGTCCCCAAGTTATGGACCTTCGACTTACGAATGGGGCCGCAGCTGCACCTTCATCTGTAAGGGGGACACGACGCAGGCACCTTAGTAACTGCTGCTCCGTCATCTTTGGCCTGGGGACGCTGCAAGCGGTGGCTGGACGGAGGCTGGAGAAGGGGTGATTTCGCTGCTCACGCAGTGCAGTGTCCCTTGGGCAGCTCCCGGCGGCAAGCGGTGACCCATGGTCCATAATCACCAGGGCACAGCTATTGCTTGTGTGCAGGACGAAGGCTTGATGGGGTGTGCTGCCCGCCCACCACACTGCCTCAGCTACTGCTCCTGACTGGACACAGGCTGAATGCAGCGGAGGGGGGGGCGTTTCACTGCCCACCCACCACACACGGCTGCCCCGTTCGTTCTCGGTGGGCAGCTGGTAATGCTACAAGCGATGACCTGGTTGTGGCTGAATGGAGGCCATTGAGGGTGAACAGGGTGGCGGGGGGTAGCATTGTAGTGCGCCTCGGGTGGCTGCCTGTTGAATGGGGGCGGTGGTGGGCAATTCACTACCCACCTTTGGCCGCACCGTGTTCGTTCTCCTTGGGTGGATGCTGCAGGTAGCATACTGTAGTGGAGGTGACTGTGTGGTGGGCAGGTGGTGAACGGTCCCTCGCTGCCCCCATTCATTCTCAATAGCAAGCCTGCTTGTACTATTCCGCACATAGCAGGAAGTTGTCTCTTGTTCAGTACATCAGACGTGCTGATGACGGGTACCTTCCTGCTGTGATAGCGTGTACAGTGCTGTGCAGAAGAGCTCATCTTAACCTTTTGTCTTCACCTTTCAAGAATGTCTCTGAAACACAAATATGATGCAAGTGCTGGTGATACAGTAAATAAGAGAAAAACCATCACCATGGAAAATAAAAGTAGAAATAATAAAAAGAGAGAGAGGTGAAGCTCCATCATTCATTGGCAGAGCACTTGGTTGCAGTCAGTCAACAATAGCATTTATTAAAATAATGTACCTGTTCCGACTTACATACAAATTCAACTTAAGAACAAACCTACAGTCCCTATTTCGTATGTAACCCGGGGACTAATATAAATGGGTTCGGGGGGGGAAACAAAGCAGTGCTTTCAAGACTAACCTTGGAGACCCTGCCTTGAATCATCCATACCCTTTCATTTTTCAAATTGCACTTTGTACTTTTTATCTTTTGGTTATGTACCTTACTGCTAACTGTAGGAGGAGAGACTATTCATTCATTATTTTTTTTTTTCCCCAGGTTGGTGAAGGGCATGAATTTCTCTGTGGTGGTATTTGACACTGCCCCTACTGGGCACACATTGCGCCTTCTCAACTTCCCCACTATTGTGGAAAGGGGGCTAGGCAGGCTGATGCAAATTAAAAACCAGATCAGTCCATTTATATCCCAGGTATGTTTTCAGTTTTTTAAATTTCTTTGCATAACACTCCATACTGAGTGTAGATACAGAGCACTGTAACAAGCTTGCTGGTACAAATGCAAATCTTACCAACAATGTAATGAATACATAAACACACTAATTTGTTTAAACAGCCTGGAAAACAAGGTTTTGAAATAATTAACATAAATGGAGCTCAACAGTATGCATCCATTAGCTATTTGTTTCTCTAACTGCAGTGTCTCGTGGGCTCAATACCTCTTTTATCTTGTATTGCTCAAACAATATGAATCAGATTGTTTACAATAAGGTCTGAATCATATTTTGTTCATAATTTTACTTGTGCTTAGTAGTGATGTACTCTTGTGAATTATGTATAATGAAATCACACATGGTTACATGCTTGAAAATGTACTTATGCCTGGTTAAAGATTTATATCCTGCTACAAGTTTAAAAAGATGTGTGATATTTATTGTCATTTTTTTAGTTAATAAATAAAGCTGTCATGCTTTAGTTTGCATGATCCATATGGCTGTGCTAATTCTGAATAGTTTAATAAGCAGAAAACATTCCTTGCTGTTACACTGCTTTGCTTGGTGCCAGACTCTAGTCTTAGGATTTCTGATAGCACGTACTTCAGAAGTAAAATCCGATGTTTCTGTTTTTGATAACACTGGAGGTGCTTACTTTTTGACATTTTCATGTACAGTTTTTTTTTGACAAATTGTCTGCCTTAGGAAAATATTTACTAAGAAATGTGAACAGAAAGCCTTGAAAAATCAAACTGAATATAATCTGTTTAAAATTGTACCTTTTGTAGATTGGGGGTGGGGGATGGACAGAATCTGTCAGTAAATGCTTTATTGCCAAAAATGACATAATTTGAGAGGGTGTAAATCTGGTGAAGCTCGCACAAATATGACATCAGTAGAAACTTGCCATTTAACAGTAATCATCATTGGCCACCTGACCTCAAACAGCTACTTTAATACAAACAGACATATTCATCAAAAAACTGTAGGTAGCTTAGAGAGACAATACGTTCAGTTCATGATTCTTACAGTTAGTAGGGAAGTTCTTTTATGAAATCTGGTAGTCCTGGTCTTGATTGTTCTAAGCCATTTACTAGACAGATGGTGAACAGAGTTTTTGTCTGGGTCTGGTGGATTAGAAACAAACATGATGATTGTCTATTTTAGCCTGGAAAAAGTAGGATGAACTCATAGTGGACAGATGACACAAGTGATTTTATAAATGGTGAACATCACTCTCTGCCTGCTTGATATCCGCAGAAGAGAGGTTGTTATACCAAGCTGATGGAGAATGTCAAAATACTTTGAATACTGGGCATTGTTTCTTGTGATAAACTACTTTAACTGCCTACTATGAGATGTGTAGACCCTCCATGTACAAGAGTGCTGGAAATGATGGTGCCCAAGAACCGGCAAATCATTTATGAAGATGACAATATCTTTGGCCTCAATTACAGTCAGTTACTGATTCTTAAATTTTCTTGACTTTTAAATCCAGACGGTTTTTAGGTAAAATTATTTAATCCGTTATTTTTATCTCATTCCTCTACGAAATTGTCATTGTCAAAGATGAGACCCTGAAATTTGATGTCATCAGTAAACGTCACCATTCTTATGGAATCACTGTTACATTGACACCGTGTTAATGAGAAAAGCTGACTTTATATTATTAAAGTCATTGGATTAAAAACTAGCTGGAGCTTGGGATCACATGGATCTAAGTTTCAAAAGTAATCAATGTTTGTGGTAGATAGCAATTGAGTTGTATCTTTACCAAAGTGGATTGCCGTGGTGTGTGTTTTTTTTTTTTTTTTAAACAATCTGTTCAATCTGTGACTGCATTTCTTAACAGATGTGTAACATGCTGGGTCTAGGGGATATGAATGCAGACCAACTTGCCTCTAAGCTGGAAGAGACACTACCTGTTATCCGGTCAGTTAGTGAACAATTTAAGGATCCGGTAAGCAACAGAGGCAATTTTTTCTTTTGTTTTTCTGAATGTTGCAGAGTTAAAGTTAATCACATTAAATAAATTGATTTAAAAATAGATGTGTTCAGCATAATTTCATTAACTGTGTAATTATGCTGTGTGGTGTTGTATCTAGTGTAAACCCCACATCTCTGGGCCACAGAAATTATTGGCAAGAATTTGTACTGTGTAAATGTGAGGTGTTTGGTTATTTTTTTAGTATTCTGTGGATGGGATGGGTAGATGACTTGTGCAAGGCAGCAGATAAATGTAGGGGTCAGGCCTTTTCATTTTTTTTTTTTTGTTTTTAAGTACAAGTTACAAATTGGCATGGCTAATCTCCATATGTAGTATGCTTTTTTTAAGGTTTTGCTGACAGCAAGGGGCTCCCTATTTGCATTTTTAAGTTAAAATGGTGTGTTTTTTTTCTTTCTAGAGTTGCCTCTAGTGGCATCGTTCCTTTGAATCAAGACTTGTGTGCTTTGATAAGCCATACCTTATTTAACAACTTTTCCCCCAGCCATTTTTCCTACATGGGACGATGTCTTATAGAAAGTTCTGAATTTCAATAATGCAGTCATTTTGTGTTTTAAAATGTATTGTAAATGTTTTTTTAATTCAAATTTTAATGCTTGATGATCATTTTACTTGTCGAAATACAGGTTTTAAGGCTGCCTCAATAACTTTATGAATCCTCTCCCTTTGTACATTTTGTACTTCAGGAGCAGACCACATTTATCTGTGTGTGCATTGCAGAGTTTCTGTCACTTTATGAGACGGAGCGGCTCATCCAGGAACTGGCCAAGTGCAAGATTGACACACACAACATTATTGTAAATCAGCTGGTGTTCCCAGACCCAGACAGGCCTTGCAAGATGTGTGAAGCAAGGCACAAAATCCAATCCAAATACCTCGACCAGGTTAGTAGATTACTGTTAGCTCACCATGTTTCCATTCATTTATAGTATATCAAAAAGATTAAAAAGTAATTTTTAAGTAATTAATATTTACTTTTTAGATTAAACTTTTTTTGGCTATTTGATATTTTGTTTTGAAAATTGCTGAAGTATGATCCTTCCCATTGTAATCTTTTTTTACAATAAAGTTCAATGGCAAATACTGTACTGTTATAAACACTATTGTACACTTCAGATGTCCTCTACAGTAAAGTCTGGCAGTTTTAAGCACAAATGTCTTAATTCTTTTAATCCACATATTAAAAGGATTAAAATATGTGTTTTTTGGTGCTATTAACCTTCAGTCACATTTCATGCACATTAAAGTCTCTTTATTTGCTAATTTAATCATTGTCATTTCCTTTTGGTGTGCCACTCCAAATCAAGCTGGACTTGTTGGTCCCTTGTATTAACTTGAAGAAGGATACTTGTGCATTTCTAATACTGGCATCTGTTTCAGGAATGATGAAACCCTGTTGCTTTTTGGTAGTTCTGATCATGATGCGTCATAAAGGTTGTGCCTTGCCTGTTTCGGCACATTATTTTCATCCATCCGTCCTCTTCCGCTTATCTGAAATCGGGTCGCGGGGGCAACAGCTTGAGCGAAGATGCCCAAACTTCCATCTCACCGGCCACTACTTCTAGCCCTTCCGGGGGAATCCCGAGGCATCCCCAGGCCAGCCAGGAGACATAGTCCCTCCAGCGTGTCCTGGGTCTTCCCCAGGGCCTCCTCCCGGTTAGACGTGCCCGGAACACCTCACCAGGGAGGCGTCCAGGAGGCATCCTGATCAGATGCCCGAGCCACCTCATCTGACTCCTCTCGATGCGGAGGAGCAGCGGCTCTACTCTGAGCCCCTCCCGGATGACTGAGCTTCTCACCCTATCTTTAAGGGAAAACCCAGACACCCTGCGGAGGAAACTCATTTCAGCCACTTGTATTCACGATCTCGTTCTTTCAGTCACTACCCATAGCTCATGACCATAGGTGATGGTAGGAATGTAGATTGACTGGTAAATTAAGAGCTTTGCCTTACGGCTCAGCTCCTTTTTTTACCACGACAGAGCGATGCAGAGCCTGTATCACTGTGGACGCCCCACCGATCTGCCTGTAGATCTCACGCTCCGTTCTTTTACTCACTCTTGAACAAGACCCCAAGATACTTGAACTCCTCCACCTTATTTTCAGGTCCTGCTATTTTCTGATCTTGGTCACTGATGCCCTCTTGATAAATGAAGGTTATTTCCTTCTTTTTAGATGTTTTCACATGTGCAGCACTAATATGGTAAAGGCTCATTTTTATTCATCATACCTGTGACAAAAAATACAGAATAGGTGATAAATACTCTTTAATATGTAAAAATACTAGTAAGACACCTAAATACATATTTTAATCCTTTACTAAGTCTCAATATTCTTCATCTGGCAGAGTTAAAGTCTTAAAATGAAAGAATATCAAGTTAAAAGATCCCTGAAAGCTCTTTAGACCCTATTGTGCCCGTAAATGCCCATTATTCGAGTGACTGATGGAGCAGACAAGTAGCAGAAGTTTATTCAACTTCAAAAACATGGAATGATCAACACTTTGTCTCACTGTATTAATTGGATATTGAAGCACGTTTTGTCCATCTGTTTGTTTGCACTTTTTTGCTGAATCTCTGCACCTCTCTCTGTCACTCCTGTGTACTTTCCCTCTTAAATATAAATGTCACCTTAATGACTCATCTGCTTGAAGTGGTGTCTGTGTGTGCATCCATAACATTCAACAGACAAAAGTTCACAACTGTGGCTTTGTAATGTTTTCTGAGGGTTAGACACAGGGGCTGTAAAACATTGTTAGGATGCATTAGTTTAATCAAACAGAAGTGTTATTTATTTATTATGAAACCTTATTTAAAATATCTTCGCTACGCAGTGGATTTTGTATTTATTTTGTGTTACTCATTAGCAATGTTTTTGTCCGCCTAGGATTTTTTGGTTCTAGAGCTATGCTACTACTGTGTTCAGCTTCAGACGCAATAAAATTAATTGCACTAGGTGAGCACAACGGAGAGGTCTGGAAGTTTTCAACTTGATAATGGTATTTTTTTGCAGACTGCTAAAAGACCCTCACTAGATAAAACAAATGGATTAACCAGCACTAATGGCCAAGCTCCCATGATGACTTTACTTTTTCTGGTTGAATTAAATCCTGGTTGTTTTACTATGTGCAAGTAGAATGGGCTTCTGGTAAATGGGGAAAAATGGTAAAGAAAAAATAGGTTTTTAAAAGACTGCTTATCAGTATTTTTTGTACTTCGTAACCTACCAATGATGATTACAAATCTAAAAAAAGTTGAAGCCATTTTAAACTTAAATGAGAAACTAGTCTAAAAATAATCCCATAATTCTTTCTTATGTAGTATTACATTTTAAAGGCATTATTTATGTAATAGTGGTTGTTCTGAATGCTACTGAATAAGAGTCATTTATAATACATAGCAAATTTCATCAGGAGAAATCATGACCATGGATTACACAACACCTAGTATGCTATGGAGTAGCAGGATTTTTAGCATACTATTACTTGAATATATTCAGTAGAACGTATAGTGTACAAGTTTTCATGTTTTTACAATGAAAGATATATTTTACATAGAGTAACACGGAATATAAACCCATTGAATTACAAATTTCTTTTAATCATTTTCCCTTTTTTTTTTTTTTTTCCGCCACCATGTAGATGGAGGATCTCTATGAAGATTTCCATATTGTCAAGCTTCCTCTTCTTCCTCATGAGGTGCGGGGAGCAGATAAGGTGAACACATTCTCCAAACAGCTCCTGGAGCCCTACAAGCCCCCCAACAACTGACCATCTGTTGGAAGTTGAACTGGTGTCCAGTGCAGGGATTTGAATCTCACCAATGTCCATTCCCCTGCCTTTTTGTCTGTATAGCTGCTTTGTCACCCATGGTATCATATTTATTTTTATGGACATGCCTGCTCCTTCTCATTCTTTAATTATTGTCATCTTGGCTGTTTATTGTACAGTTGTACAAAGTGATGATAAACGGATTTTTGCCACCTTCTTTGAAATTAAAAAAAGATTTAAGCACATCTGGTTACAACTGTACCTTCCTGAATTTATGGTATGCTTCTAATGGTTTAACATTTACAGTTAAATCCCAAGCACCTGCTGCCCGTGTTATAGGGGAGACCATTTACAAATTTAAAGGTGATTTTGAAAGGGTTTGAAAGTTTGTCTCCAACAATGAAAACATGAGAGTTGATGGTTGCACATTTGCTCACATTTACAAAAAAGATTAAGGTTGTTTGGGGTGTGGTGTTGTTATCTTCTTTTTTTTTTTTTTTTTTTTTTTTTTTTTTTAAATAACTTTAAGAAATGCCTCTGTGATGTTTGAGGCTGCCAGTGGTTGCTTGGGGAATAGAATATGTTACTTTGTTCTTTTTTTAATATACTGTACTAAGTCAAAATGTCCCACTCTTCCACTTTTAATTAAAAATCTTTCTCTTAAACGGTAAAATTCAGAGCCAGAAGAACAAGTTTTAATTGTCTGTTTCCTCTGCATGGTCATGAGTGAAGTGGAAAGTTTATAGTTGGCATTGTTACAAACTTGAAGACTGGAATTTTCTTAGGTTTTTACTTTAAATATTAGAGACTGGTCAACATTTTTTTATGAACTTTCTTGGGTATATCTATACTATAGATTCTTGTATTTTTAGTAATTGCATCAAAAACACTTGGTTGTCACAGATTCATGCAGGAACAGCGATAAGCTTCCAGTCTGCAGGTCTGCTCCCTCTTAAGCTTTTTGCTCTGTTGTTCAGGCAAGCTGATGTCTGCCTTTGGGATTTTTCTTTGCAGCCCTGACCTGTGTGTTCTCTCCTTTACAGAGATATGTCGGCTAATACAGTAATGTACTTCTACTGCAGTATTGTAATCAATTATCCTACTTACATGTCATCTGATGTACAGATTGGGGTGTATTGTTGTTAAAGGTATTTCTTTTCATTGTTCCCAGACCAAATAGTAACTCCATATTAGTTTAAAATTTGTATTTGTTTGAAAATTCTTTGTTTGTGGGTGGATTATGGAGAATGTGGAAAGCTTTTTTGTTAGCATAGTAGAGCACATTATAAATACTGTCGCTTCCACTATCAGAGAATGGCCATGCCACAGTTATTTTACAGATTATGAAACTAATTCCTTTCTCTGACGGGGGGGATTGTGTGTGTGATTTTTTTTTTTATTTTTTTTTTTATTTTTTGTGATCATTGAATCAAATGTTTTTATTCTCTTAAAGACAAAAGCCCATCCCACACTTGACATGACGTGAAACCTGCAACCTCTAATTCAATGTCTGGTTTGTTTCAACAAAGCATTTTGTGAGTCCTGAAAAATAAGCAACAGTGCATAACCATTCTTTTGGACTTTAACCCAGAATTAAAGCTGGTCAACTGCAAGAACATATGAAACCTTCCTTTACAGACTTTTCAGTTGTGTCATTCATTCCTCATTCAGACATTTATGTTGTCTGCACCTTTTATAACGGAGTATGTTCCCATTGTATTGAAATAACAGAGAAAACTGCATTAATGATAAATGCATGAGACCCTCTTTGCGATCAAGCTAATAAACAGACCACCAACTCTATCATTTCTGTCCTTGGTCTCATTTTTCTCATTAATAAGAATGCTTCTGTTATGTACATTTAAAAAAAAAAAAAAAAAACATGAAATTGTATCTTGTAGCACAACTCTGGTCTGGATCATCTTACCCTTTTTTTTTTTAAGATTTTGTGCAGTACTCTTAACACTTCATGAAACAGAATTCTAAATAAATTTATTTTTGTATGATGTGATCTCTTCTAAGACCAAAAGCAAAAGATTATGCTTCTGCTGTCTTGACTTGATCTGCTTAAACCACACCTTGCTCTTGTACCAGATTTATTTGTTAATTTGTATTCATTAAATGAAAAATTTCTTTGTATACAGTAAAATCCTTACAGAGAAAACAGGCGTCTCTGAACGTATCCATCTGCTAATACCCGAGTGTTTTTTAATTGTCTGACAGGCTTGCCTCCATTCCATTATGAATTCCTGCCTTCTATCCGGACTACGTGATGATGATGGAAACTGTATGCTCCAGGACTTCCTGAATAAATAATATGGATATTAAAGCAATGGTTACCTTTACTTTTTTTTTTTTTCTTTCAAGCAAATGCAATAGGTTTGAATTTAAAAGTGCTATTCATTGCTCTGTTATCTGTTCTTAGCCAGTTGAATGGTAAATAATAAGTGCAACATTTAATGCTCATTTTTGATTTTTAGAGGTCCTTGCTGCTGTCTTGTCATCCCCGTGCTTTTCTACTGAATTTATATGTTGTAGTAAATAAAAGCTTCATATTGGAAAATTTAAAATTTAACATTCTGAGTGATGGCTCCTAATGGGACAATTCAGAGGCAGTCTTGTTGTAAATTAATTGTGTTATTTATAAAAATACTGTGAAAGAAATGCCATTTTATTATATTTGGAGGAATGTAATACCTACTTTAAAGTTGTTTTTTCTTTTAAAAAAAAAAGACAGCAAATCTTTTTAACACTAAAAAATACTAAGATGATAATTCTCTGATGAAAGGTTGGAGACTCAAAGTTTCTGCTAGTTAGCCCTTGGACTGACTTTTTTTTTTTTTTTTTGCAGATGCAACCCTAAGCTAACTTAATTAAATCTAAAATAACCTTTTCTGTGGATTGAGCAGCAAATCAATGGTAACTTTGTGCTTCATCTAAAACTCCTACCAAAAAATATGAGAACAGCTGGCACAAATGGTAACTCCAGCATTTCCCATAGAACATGAACACAGTGTTCTAATTTGATATTATTTAATTCAACTGAATAAAACTGTACTGAAGGTAGTCGAGGGTTTATAGTGTACTTTTTCCACCTTCTCATTCCTATTTCGGTCTTGTGTCTTCTGGCTTCACCTCTCAAGTCTCTCTGACTACAGTGAGTCTGGTGTCCTACTATTGCAGTGCCACTGATCTTTTTGAACACCACATGGGCTGCGGAGAAGTGTTTTATAGCTTACCTTCTTTATTTTTCTGCTTAAAGTGGTAACACCAAACAAAGGTGTGATGGCCCTTGTGACATCCACCTGCTGTCAATTGTATTGGCAGGTGCAGCAGATGAAGATGATGTTGTGTTTATGTAACTTACACCCACTAAGCGTTGGATTATATCACAGTGCAATGGAAAAAAGTTGTTCTTTGAAGGTCTTGGTCAACCTTGATACCTTTTCGATTTTAAGACTTTGTTTTACATATTTTTTTAATTTAATTTAAAAACATCACCTATAAATAGAAAATAAGTAAATATAACATTTTTTATTATTTAATATGGAGTGCAATGTGACATTCATTATCCTGCTCTGACAAGTAATGATTCCTTAGATTCAGTAATAGATTGCAGTGTGATTTATAACAGTGATGCTAAGTGACTGCACCCTGTAATCGTTGACCAGTCCCTCTCAAAAGGAGGCATCGGCCCAAAACCCTGCAGAGCAAAGTAGCACTGCTTTAACTCTAATAGATTCAAGATTTCTTTGTTTGCCTTTTGTTCTAAAGCACATCTAGGAAAATGTACTAAATCTGTCTAGTCAGGTACATGAAATATAGTACAGGTCACCCATAAAAATCCTACAATGCAGAACACTTGTATGACTCGGTAGTTTGCTGATTGATGTTTAATTTATCTTTAATGTACAGTTTACTTATTTTAGCCACGGTACACATTATTGAGATTGTTAGACTTCAGAGGGGGGTAGCTTTAATACTCGCATACCTGCAGCCTGACTTCAGTTTGAAAAACAAGACCGTGCCAAGGGTACATAGTGCCGCACAGAATGGCATCAGTCCTACTGCTGCAGTCTTTGGTGTGTGTATATATGGACTCTGTTGTGGGAAGGATGGAGCATGGTGATATTGTGTGCGTAGTTGTGGATTTTTGTAACTTTCGGGTCCTGCCACAAAAATCAGATGGTTTTATTTCTACATTTTCTGACCTTTTGTTTTTCTTTGCCCAATTTGTTGGATTGGATTGGATTTGTTTGTTTGGATTGTTGACTTCCTCCACGAGTTAGTTGCTTTTAAAGAGAAGTATAGATAACCTGTTAAATTGTCCGATTCAGAATAGAGTTTATTTCCTTTGAAAATCGTATGTTGCCAGCAGGGCCTTACTAACCCTTACTTGCCCTCACTACCCAAACTGAAATTTTGGTGTGAAGTTAATTTTTTTCCCCACTCCCATTGAATATATCCAGGAAACCCTGTAAAACCATTCGGTTGCTTTTAAGATGGGCAACATTGTTGTTCAGAGTGAGTAATGATCTCCACCTTCATACCTCCCATGTATTGAATTTATTTAGCTTGTACATCTTTACCTTGAACTTCTGAGCACTGACAACAAGGTCTGTAAATAGGTAGACGGTGTTGTAATAATAATTTGTTACATTTATATAGTGTTTTTCACACGGAGGACCTGGGACGTGAACTAATGATCTCCTTGCTGCACCACCTGTGTTCTGTGTATTCCCCTGTCTAATGATAGAGTTTGACAGGTTAGGAATTGTACCTCTGTGGTGTGACAGAATAGACAGACTTCAGTGACCTTCTACCCTGAATGACTCCATGGTGTTCCCTATTCAGTTCTCACCATGACCTACATGGGCGATTCCCTCATTCTGTTGCTAATCCCATAGTACTGCAACTATAATTTACCTTGGGATGGTGTTCTCTAAAGATAGGCTCTTGAAAAAAGCAATTGTTTAAAACATGGACAGTAATTTGATTCTGGAAATTACAGTGGCATGCAGAAGTTTAAAACCTTTTTGTGATCGGTTCATCTTCTGCTCACTTAACTATTTACAGTAACAGACATTTTAAGCAAGGATGACCAAACGTTTGCATGCCACTGTATATAAAACTGTATTGTAATCTTAAGTAATTATTTATAATATCCTTGCATCTATTCATTTCATTTCCTCATATAAACTACAGGAAGGTTGTACCTAGCCTGGCATATTAGGTGCAAGGTGGAAACCAATGCTGGATGAGTTGATAGAAAATTTCCAAATGCACTTGCATACACACTGGCCCAGTTTGGGACTGCTAGTTAACAATTACATGTATGTCTTTGGGATATGGGAGGAAAACCTTAAACAGGCAGAGGGAGAACTTGAAAACTGCATACTGACAATCTGTGAGGAAGTAGTGTTAATCACAGTGCAATCGTGCTGCCCCTATGATGGCATGAAGTTTTTTTTCCATGTGTGTGCTTACTTATTGTGCTTCTTTTGCAGTGCATTTTAAGGTACAGCTTCTGGAAAATATGAGACTGAGGAGATTCCAGGTGATGTGTGTGTGTTTTTTTAAATATATCCTTATAAACAGTGTTACTTTACTATTGGATATCACTACTCTTACACTTATTCTTACTCCTAAAAGAACCATCTTTCTGATTTTATATTTTTCTCTCACTTCTCTGTTTCTCAACTATGCAATGAGCCAATATTTTTATGCAAATTGACTTACTTTTAATGGTGCCACCCACTGGCCACAATTACACAGATTCAACTGAGTAAAGCTAATAATTGTATGTGACTTTTGAGCATGTTTATGGACCTCTTGTTCTTCAATATCACAATTTTAACATGGATTTTTTTTATATATTTAAAAGCAAGTTTCTTTTTCAACTTTGGCCATTTTTACTGTTTAGAGGAATTAAAAAGAAGTACAATTAAAGTATTTTATTGGAACTCATACGAACTCATGAACCAAATAAATCTGTCAGTTAAGCCACTTAAGCCAAGCAGTAAATTAATCAACCACTACATCACCCAGTCACCAGAGGAGGATGAGCCTCTCAAACCCCAAAGTATGTAAATGTTCAAACCGACTCATTTTGGTCTTTTCTCATACAGGTTAATGTGATGCACCATGCAAGGACCCAAAGAAACCTTGGACCATCTCTAAAAACCTGGTGGAGTAACTCATCCAACTGAAGAAGGTTAGATAACCAGAGTAAAGTGTATCTATCTATCTATCTGTTTCTCCATTTTCTATTCTGCTACTCCAGCTCAGGATTATGGAGTTGCTGGTGCCTAGCTTGACATAACTAAGTGCAATGGTTTTAGGTAGGTAGAGGTATGTTGGGATTATTGAAGGATTAGTAAACCAAAGCAAGGTGTTTTAGAATTTATCTGATAATCCCAGACAGGGCACCAGCTCAGCAGTGGGCCGACGTATTCACACATTCATACTCAAAAATTGCCAGATGAGTTGTCTACTTAAGACTTGAAAAACCAGAGACCACAAGTTTTACTTTGATGTGGAAGTCTTTCAGGATTATCAGACAGAGCAGCCACAAGACTGGATTATTATAGGGTTATTGTGATACAATTTTATCTTGCTAATTATTATTTTTTTAATTTGTGGCTGTGGATATAGTTAAGAAATACCAACAACTAGACTGGCAGACATGCTACGGTACACTAGAACATTACTATTTCTCCAGAACAAAATAAAACTTTTTTTTTTCTCTGTATCATGAAGTTTTCTTAACCTGGAGACCATATAGAAATGTATCCAATTTCTAGATCCACTTATCTGGAGTAGTGTCAGGGGGAACTGGAGCCTATCGCAGAAGTGATTGGGCAAAAGGCCGGAGCAATCCTCTGAGGGCATCAGCCCATCGTTGGGTGAGCACGCACATTGGGGCCGGTTTATTATGGCACTGCTGAATGTCTTTGGGCTGATGCAGGAAACCCAGGTGGACATGGAAGAACATGCAAGCAGTGTGCAGGGAGTAGCTTGGAACTTGAACAACAGTCTCTTTTTTGTGAGGCAGCAGCACCACCACTGTGACACCACACAGCTCCCACATAGAAATCCCAAGGATTAAATAAACACAGAAAAATTGTTATTGCTATAGTGTCTGTAATGCAAAAGTCAGGAATACACCCAAGGTCAAAAAAAATGTAGCTAAAGTTGGGGTTAGCTAGGCAGAAATTTGATTAGTCACGGCTCAAAGACCGGCCGCTGCTCACACTATTCCTTATGAGAATAATGGAAATTGAGATGCGGTGCATTCTGTGGGGAAGAATATAGAAGAGACAGAGAAATAGAATTACAAACAAATTTGCCATATCAGCAGGGAAAGAGACTCTGCTTCCCACTGTTTGAAGGAAAAGCAAACCGTGCTGGGAATCCCAAGCATTTTCTTCCATTTCAGACATCCTCTTGACACAAAATATTTAAAGGCATACTCTACTCAAAAATGACACTATTTTAATATGTACTTAACCCCATATTGTTTTTTAGTGGTCACTGAGAAAAAAAATCATCTCATGTTTTTGTGGAGAAAAAAAAACCAGTTTCTGACGGAACCAACACTGGGCAATGGCAAACAATTGAAAAAAAATGTCCATGGGAGAAAGAAGAAAAAAAATCCCATGTTAACTTGCGTCACATAATTCACATGTCGGTTATCCACTCGTATGCTAAAATTTTCGCTCAAATATTTTTAAATAGTTACTTCCACAATAAACATCACCAAATCATATACCAGAAAATAAAGCATCATGGGATAAGCTTTTTGAATTGAAGACCTGCCTCTCCCCATTATTCGTTGGTCAAGAGTCCTGTCTTGACCAGAGGCGTAGCTAGGGTTTTCAGCGTCCGGGGACAACTGAAGATTTCGCGCCCCCACCTGTTTGCCAAAATGCAATGGGAAGGGAAAGAAAATTTTAAAAAATGTATTTAAAATAATAGTATTTTAAGAAAAAAATTTCATATAAGTCTCTGAAAATGATAACGCTGCCTCGTGTTCTTTAGAATCTAAATCCGTCATTAGTTTTTGTAAGAAAAAATTTGTTTTCCACATTTAAAAATGATTTTAAAGAAAGTATATAGCAAATTATAAAACAAAATAATTATATATTTATAAAAACCGCATTACTTACAATTTATTCGTACAAAAATACGATGGGGAAACGTCTAGACTTTTGGAGCCATCTACTAGAATACTTCACCACAGCCCAATCAATTTTCTATCAAACACATAAACACAAATCACTTGGCACACAGAAATGGCGTTTGCAACAACTTAGACAATGATATACTACTGCCTCATGTCAGTCGCTCAACCTGTTTAATAACGTCAAAAACGTTTCTGGGTGGGAGTCAAGCATGTTAGAGTAGTGGAGGGGATAAATTATTGTCTGTTGGGTATATAGAACTAATACGTGCTTCGAAATCAAAAAGAGACAAAAAACATAGGAAAAAGATATCCTCATACTGATGGAGTGATGGACTGAGTATGCGAATGTTTTTTATTTACTTTTTAGTGCATTTAAGAATGCAAAACATTTCATTCTAAAATTTTGTAATATCAATTTGGCGCCCCTTGGATGCTGCGCCGGTGGACAGATGTCCGCCCTTGACCCCCCCCCCCCAAAGGCCTTGACACCATTGGTTCATTTTCTTCCTGAACCCGCTTAATCTATTTTAGGATTACGAGAAGCTGGAGTCTGTCTCGGCATCAGTGGATGCAAGACAGAACCCGACATGCCAATCTATCACAGGGCACAAACACACCTAGTGCCAAGCAACCTGATTTTCATGCCTTTGAAAGGGAAACTTAGGCACTCATTGGCTGGGCCAGAATTGTAAACTAGTTTCTTAGAGCTGTGGGGTCAGCTGTGTTAATTAGAATTCCAATGTACTGCCATCACAGTGAAACAGAAGTGCATGGAGAAGTTCACTGTGACGGTGTCATGTTGTTTCATGGATTGTACACTTCCACTGCTCTTGGCGGTAATGATGGTGGAGGGAGAGAGAGAGAGAGATGGGTTTCCACAGAGCTTTCATGTATCTCTTGCCCTGTCATCCCTTCTCTGTGGTTTTATGAGTCAATAAAGTAGATTGGCAGCGCTGTTCATTCCATCCAAAATTTTTGTGAAGGAAAAAAAACAAGCTAAAAAAACACAACCAGCGCCCTTAACAGCAATGTTCCAGTTGTTCCTTTTGCTGGAAGTTGTGCAACGTTTCAGGAGGCCGGCTGCCTTAATCAGAAGGCAGCCTTTCAAGATAGCACAGTTCATTCTTTACTTAAGATAATGACGTGCTGCTCATGCAGTCAGCTCTTCTAATCTGGACAGATTTATTTATTCCAGGTGAAATTACATTTTGTCTTTATGCCTCCCTGAGAGGAACAGAAACAATGTTAACAAAGTATATTTCACTAAACAGAAAACATGCTGATATCTGCCACATGGATGTGCTTTCATTTTTCCAATAAACGGACAGAAGGAGTGCTGTAAAGGTGAGACTTGGAGTTGAGGTCCCCAGGGGATTTGCCTCAGTGCCACTGCTGCAAGTTTTCTTTTTATATTTTATTAAAATCAAATAAACATTTCATACATGCAAGTCAAGTTTAACAAAACTGGTTTGAAACAAATCGACCCCCGTCCATGAGAAAGAGAGCTAGGTCAGCAGAGTAGCATTTTAATAATAGTAAAAATATGTCAATAAATAAAAATAGAATAGAAATTAAAGAGAGAGAATCCCCTTCCTCAATTAAAATGCTTATTCTAAAATGTTATTGATCAGATCCTGTCAGGTTCTGAGAAAGTTTTGTACAGCTCCTCTAAGTGAGAATTAGATTTTTTCAATTTTAGATAATATATAACATCAGTTATCCACTGACTTAAAAGAGCTGAGTTAGGATTCTTCCAGTTGAGCAAGACAGGCCTACGTGCCAATATTGTAATAGGGCCATTACAGTTTGTTTGTCCTTCTCCACTTTACGTCCATCTGGAAGTCCACCAAACACAGCTGTTAGTGGATGAGGAGGGATTGGGACACCCAGGCTGTCTGAGAGGCATTTAAAAATTTTTGTCCAGAATGATGTTAATTTGGTGCAGGCCCAGAACATGTGGCCCCATGAGGCTGGAACTCGATTGCAACATTCGCAGGTTGGATCTTGCCTGGGAAACATTTTGGACAATTTTAAATGAGACAGATACGCTCAATATATAATTTTAAATTGAATAATTGTATGCTTTGCGCATATGGAGTTCGGGTGAATTCTGTGCATTGCTACCTTCCACTCCTTTTCTAAGATGTTGAGTGAGAGATCCTTTTACCACTTTGAAAGGGAGGTACTTTAAAATGTTTTTATATATTACAGAAATGCTCTTTGAGTCCTCAAGACTGATCAAAGTTTTCTTGTCTAAATAGAAAAACAAATGTCAGTAAGTTTTGCACGTCTGGATTTGGGCTAATTGTAGTCGTCTCATAATTCAGGACTGAAGAGAGAGAACTTGTTTCATGGAAATTTCAGGGAATCATTTCAGGGAATTCATGGTTTGGGAATTACTTAGTCCAAGAGCGCAAAGCCCTGCAGAGAGTGGTGCGTTCAGCAGAGTACATCAGGACTTCTCTCTCTCTCTCTCTCTCTCTCTCTCTCTCTCTCTCTATATATATATATATATATATATATATATATATAGATATATATATATTAAAATATAAGGCGCCGCCGACATGTCAGAAAACATTCAAACCTGAAACTCACTTTAACATACTGCACAGCATCTTTATACTTTTTAACTGTTTTTACTGTTTCAGATTTTAACTTAATTTTAATCTATCTATCCATCCATCCATTATTCAACCCACTATATCCTAATTACAGGGTCACGGGGGTCTGCTGGAGCCAATCCCAGCCAACACAGGGTGCAAGGCAGGAAACAAACCCCAGTGAGGGCACCAGCCTACCACATAATTTTAATCTAGATTATCTTAATTTAATTAAAATTGATTTTGCCAATTTTACTTAATTGTATTATCTTTTTCTTAATTGTATGTGTATTATGGTGTATTTGCTTCTGTTTGCACAGTCTTGGAGTAGACCAGCTTTTTCATTTCACTGCATGTTGTACCTGTGTAACCGTGTGTGTGACGAGTAAAACTCTTGAATCATTTAGTGCATTGGAATAAGCCGTGCCTTCTGACTTCTAGGATGCAGCAGCAACTTCACGGGACATTCTCCAGTGCAGTGATTCAAAGTACTTGCCGTGCGCCAAACGCCACCTCACTTGTGACCGGTAGAGTGTGAGCAAAACCTCTTGTGATTTATTTTGTGTACCTTTTTTTTTTTTTTTTTACAGTCCATCCTAATGTTTTATTGGTCATTTTAATTGCTTCAGCATGTCCCCTGAAGGATGAGTGGATTAGTGAACGTAAACGTTCTTGGTAATTATAGTCTTGCAGTTTCATGTCTGCCGTCTTAATAATAAGTTTTATTTATGTAGCGCCTTTCATACACTCAAGGACACTTTACAATTCAATAAACACATTAACAAGACAATAGCTTAACTGGCCATTCAGAAGTGTCCCAGTGCAAGGGTGTGAGTAGTTCTGTGATGGACTGGTGCCCCATGAAGTTGGATCCTGTCTTGTGCCCATTGCTGCTTGAATAGGGTCTGCCTCCTCACAACCATGTATTGTTATACTGTATTACATTCTTCTTATATAATATGCTACCGTGGCTGTTCGTTTGTCTGTCCAGGATTTAAAATCACCTGTAGCTCGCAAACCGTTTCACCTATTGACTTGAAATTTGGTACACATATACTACATGACGTCTACTATCCGCTTTTGGGGTGATGATTTTTATTACTCTTTTTCTTTTTATTTTATTTTATTGTAGAATCAACTCTTGGCAGCGCACAGCAGGGCGGCCGTGTGGTGCATGTGTATGGGCGCCGTTCTCATTCCCTACCACATTCGCTAATCATTCTTGAGGCAGATTGAAGACTTAAGTGAACAGCTTAAGTGAAAAATTAAAGAAAACGTACTAAATGATAGCAACACAAAAACTAAATCAGTTTTAACGCAAAAAGATGCAGACGAAAGAAGAGAAGAAGCAGGCTGCTAGGGTAGAGAAAAGAAGAGCGGCTCAGGAAGCAGCAAGCACATCAACCTCTGAGCAAACGAATGATAAACATACAGAGAAAGAAGATGAAAACTAGGAATGCTCAAGTCAAGTGTATTCACTGCACGTTATCGTTCAGTATGCCGTTACTGGTATTATATATTAGTTCTACACCTGATAAACCCTGAACAGCTGAAATGTTATGTCTTTAATGTTCTTTTCCTTGTCAGTATGGAAGTCACCTTTAACCTTTTCTTCCTTTGCAGATGCACACTGACATATCCCTCCACTAACTATTATATATTGTCCATGTACAGTGCATATTCATTTTTTGTTAATGCTATTGTGTTTTACATATTGTGCCTTCAAGGCTTTTTTCAAATTTTTGGTTTAATATGACTGTTTGCTAAGGAGAGAATTCCTTGGTTCATGATACCTGCAGTATTTTTGATGGTGTCCCACATACTTGGTGACTCTTTAATTGCTCATTTAGGGGATTAAAAATTTTGAAGTAGGGAAATAAATTTTAGTCTTGCAGTCTGCCATCTTAATAATAAGTTTTAATAATAATAAGTTTTATTTATGTTGCGCCTTTCATACACTCAAGGACACTTTACAATTCAATAAACACATTAACAAGACAATAGAAATTACATACAAGAAAATGTAATAATACTCATTGAAGAGATGTGTCTTTAACGGGCATTTGAAATGAATAATAGATTTTTCTTTGCGAAGGCTAAGAGGAAGAGCATTCCAAATTTTAGGGGCCATCACACTGAAAGCTCTGCCACCCATAGTTACTAACCCGTGTTTAGGTACAGTGAGTAAGTTAGCATCCGATGATCTTAATGCACAAGCAGGAGTGTAAGGAAGATGATGAGGGGCTAAACCATGAAGAGCTTTAAAGGTAAGAAGAATAATTTTATATTTGATACTTGAAAAGTCTTGTGGTCTTGTTTTGGCAGAGGTTAGTGTCTTGTAAGATGCAAGACTCAAGGTTTCATGTGCATACATCAGAAGTACCCAAAAAGATCGAGGAGCCTTTTATGCTTTGCTTTGGCTTGATGTTAGAATAATCTGTGAATTTTTCACAAAAATATTAATATTTTGATGGTTTATTTTAACTTTGAATTTGAGATTGTTTTTTCTTATGGTCATGGCCACTTTGTGTACTTGTCTTCATTGATGCCTATATACAGTTTGTGCAAAGACCCTCATTGTTAGCCATGATGTTCTTGGAGTCATTGCACTGCCCCATAAAAAAAAATGGCAGTGCCCATAACCTGAGGCCTGGACTTTAAAAAAAGAATGACTCATTTAACAATGAAAGGAGAATTTTGGGACTGGGACTTTGCTTTCTTTTTTTTTTCTGGTTTTGTTTCCTGGAACGCATTTTGGCACATCGATGTTCTGACTTTAGTCACTGAACCTTTCTTGTTTCACTGTCCTTTTGGAATATCCCTTTAAAGTTGTTAATTTCTTTGCAGCTTTCTGTTTAATACCTAACAAGAAAGATAAGAAAAGAAAATGTGATTAGCACAAAAGAAATCAACTTTAGATTGAGTGACTGTCTTTATAAAGTTTATTGTCTTATTCAGCAAGGAGTTATTAATTTTCTGTACATTTTGTTCAGTTCAGGGTTATAGGAGTCCATCCCGCAGTCGGCACAAGGAAGGTAAAACGTTATGAATGGGGCACCAGTCCAGCACAGAGTGGCCAGTCACATGTGGCCGGTTTAGAATCACCCAGAAATCTGACAAGTGGGACTGCGGTGATGTGGGAGAAAATAAAAATGAAACACCAGAAGAAAAGCCCTGGAAAATTCTAGACAGACAAGGGTTCAAGCCCAGTATGCCCAGTCCATGAGGAAGCAGCGCTGCCCACCAGGCCACCCTTATATGTTTAGGTCCATTTTGACAGAGTGCTGTTAATCTCTTACTTGTGTGTGCTAATCAGCATTCAGCATGGTGCCATGATTAGTAAGGAGAACTTCCTTACCTCAAAACTATGTTATATTACAAACATATAATACACTTGCGGAGTTACCCGTCAAGGACAGGTAATGAAATAAAAATAAAACATTTGATATCTCTTGCCCTATGTGTACCTTATGCGTTCCTTGTATGTCTTTCCTCGGTATCCTTATGTGTCTGTACCTCTCCTGTCCCGCGCTTCCTTTCTTAATCAGATTCCCATAAAGCCTGCTCCTCAGACCCGGTCATTTTGAAGTGTCTTGCTTTCCTCCAGTCTACTTTTTGACTACCACCAATGCTAGATGAGCCCCCATTACCCACTGTGAAAACACAATTCGTATTCTTGTAAATATTTCCTATCCTTGTTGTGCCTTCTTGCGTGTCTCAGTGTCTCTTGCTCAGCACACCTCCTCTGTCAATCGTGTTGCCAAAATCAAACTGAGCAATCAGACTGCTCAGAGGGGCTGGACTCACACAGACAGATAGTAGTGATTTATTATACAGTAGAAGATAATAAAAACAGTAAAATGTTTGAATTAATAGAAATAGGCATTTCAAAATAAAAAGATATGGGTACATTGGAAAGAATTCACTCAATTTAAAAGCCAAGGAAATCAAATAACGGAAGTGGATTTGTTATCATGGGAAAAATCTGGAGAGAACTATCAGATAAATCTAATATATAAAGCAGAGTCGATGTATGTATGTGTATATGTATGTATGTTTGTTTGTCTGCCATACAAATCTGCACCGGGCGTCCGATCGGCACCAAACTGGGGATGGGGCTCCTTTGTGACCAGGAGGAGGTCATAGGGTATGTTTGGTTGGGAAAAATGTTCGTGGTGATCTGCAGGGCACCTTTTCACCAACGCAACGTTCGGCACACGTCCCCGTACTTATCATCGACAAGATGGCTGCACGTTACAATGTACGTTCACCGCGGCGCCATCTAGCGGCAGCTTTGGTCTCTGTGCGTCACTCTTTACCCATGTTTCTTTAAATTGCCAAGAGATGGCGGAAGTGTCCAAGTATGAGAAGGCCGACTGCTTTGATCGGGTGAAGGGGAACTGCCATATGGATGTAAAACGTGAACAACCCAATAAGTGTGACCGGCTGACACACCTGCGTTTCTGCATGTCACACTCCCATACGCACTGATAGTGCTGTATTTCATTTGCCAACGTCCGTTATATGCAAGCACATTTGAACAGAGACTCGCCTTAAAAAGATAGCTTCCTTCTCCCACCATTTTCCCCAAACGCAGCACTGGTTGTATGTCACTTCTCTCTGTAGTTACCATTGCCAACGTCCGTTAGATGGCATCACGGTTCAACACAGACGCTCCTTACAAACACAGCACCCCTCCCCACCATTTCTCCCAGTACAGTTTCAGTGCTACTCTTTCTCACTGGCTTTCCGTATTTGTGTTGCTATTTGCTCACTTTCAGACTGACAGTATGATTTCAGTGTTGCTCTTTCTGACTGACTGGTACTATTTATTCACTTTCTGACATATTATAAGTAACGTAAATTCATCTCACTGTGGTGCTTATTCCGTACGTAATACCATGTAACACATTATAATTGCCCTGCTTTTCACTAATATACCCATGCCACTGAAAAAAAGACGTAGAATTGGAAGGTCCACTTCAGATGCCACAAGAAAGTCTATTTCAAGGGCGTCTGAAACGCCACAGCAGACAGAATCCAGAGTGCAGGAACTTGCAATAAAATGTCAATCAGAAAACTGTTCTATTTCTATGTTCTGTTTCTTTCATTTGGGAAATTCACCGGTTGTAGATTCCCAGGCAACGGCAGGTACTCCTGCTAGTAATTAATAAATACAGAACCCAGGGTGGGTATGCATACGTAATGCTGTCCTGACCAAACTGGCAATGTTCAGAAGACTGGCTAGTAAAGGTGAAAAATGCCTGAGAGTAATTTGTCATAAAACAGAATCTCAAAGTCCTGCCTTATGAGAGTGTAGAATGAAGTATAGGAAAGATGGGACAAAGACAAAAAAAAAGGTTCAATTTAAACTAGAACGAGAAGAGAGAATTTAAAAAAAGAGACTGTAGACAATAGCAGATGTGGTAAATTATATGATTTGGTAGGCAAGAAATCCACTGGTCTACCATGCAAAACACATTTCCTGTAAATGGAATCATACAAAGAACAGAAGCAGAGGTTGGAGAGCAAGCAGTTAAGGAGGGAAGGAAATGGGACTGGATAAAAACAAGAGAAGAATGGGTGTTAACAGAGCAAATGGCAAACAAATGGATTAGGGCAAGTCAAATACAGAAAAAGAACTGTAGATTAACATAAAGACTGTAGTCTAACAAATACGAGAAAAGGTGCCATTATCCCAACAGATTAGATTAAGTAGTTTACAGTGACGGAGAACTGAAAATAGAAAAGTTAATGAGAAGATGAACATTTTGACTGTAAGTACTAGACGAGAAAGTTATGCCCACATTGTACCCCACTCATGTTCTCCATTTCCAGGTTCTCCACATGGATTTCAACTGATGCTTCTAGATGATGTAATTACTGGTGTTATGACTGTGTGGCTCCACCAAAATGAAGAAAAACTTCAGTTCAAAAATGAATCCTTAAAGGTATAAATGAAGCCTGGATATAAAATCAAAATGGCTCCAAACTTGAGAAGCAGGTTTTACTCCCTGCTCTGGCTAAAATGGACCAGCCTGAAAATTCAAAAGGAAGAGAGAAGCTATGAAAACCAAAGTCCCCATGATAAAAACAGTTTTCCTATATTTTAAGATTTTTCCTTATCAAAGTAGAAGAAGAATCAAAAATGCAAGTTAACAAAATAAAGTATGTGAGCTAGAAGATCAAAACAATGTTAAATACACAAATCCAAACAGGATAAAAAGCACCAATTAGCAGCAAAAAAACAATAGGAAGGCCAATGCCTCTGCCCTGGCACTGATGTTTTAGGACAAGTGATGGTTCAGGGACATAATTCAAAATATTAATTAAAAGGGAATGATAATAAATATTAATTAAGCAGACTGAAAGATTTTAAGAAACCTTGCTTATGAAGAACAATAAAATAAACAGAACGGGAGACTAGAGCCAGGGAAGAAACACTGGCTTCATGGTGACAACTGGGAACAGTAAGTTGGACTGGCATGTGTCCCAGCCTTGCACTGAGCAGTGCTGCACAGCATGCTAGCTTAACTGGCCATTCAGAAGTGCCCCAGTGCAAGGGTGAGTAGTTCTGTGATGGACTGGTGCCCCGTGAAGTTGGATCCTGCCTTGTGCCCATTGCTGCTTGAATAGGGTCTGCCTCCCCACAACCACACACCTGATAAACCGTGAACAGCTGAAATGTTATGTCTTTAATGTTCTTTTCCTTGTCAGTATGGAAGTCACCTTTAACCTTTTCTTCCTTTACAGATGCACACTGACATAGCCCTGCACTAACTATTATATATTGTCCATGTACAGTGTATATTCATTTTTTGTTAATGCTATTGTGTTTTACATATTGTACCTTCAAGGCTTTTTTAAAATTTTGGATTAATATGACTGTTTGCTAAGGAGAGAATTCCTTGGATCTTGATACCTGCAGTCTTTTTGATGGTGTCCCACATGCTTGGTGACTCTTTAATTGCTCATTTAGGGGATTAAAAATTTTGAAGTAGGGAAATAAATGAGCTGTCAAACAGCCCAAATGATTTGACGCGCATCGGTGTTCCACATCCTGACGACGTCTCACAGAGCGGCGCATAGACAGCTTATGTAAGTGTCCTCTCATTTTTGTTAGAGGAGGTCATGAGCCTAAAGTGTAAGTGCTTCCCAGTCCCTTCTGTTTTATCCGAATCTTAATTTTAATCCCCTCTTTTGAGTTTCTTCTCCATTTCCCCGGTCATCCACCATTTAGAACTCTTTTTCATCTCTTACAGCTTAGTATTGTCGTTCTGTGCTGACTGTTCCGTCTCTCTGACGTCTTCCGCTCTCATTTAGAAGCACAGCCTGCTATTGGTAGCACCTTGAATCACACTTGCCATCATCTTTTGCCTTTTATACCTCTACTAACCGTTATGAGACTCGGTGTCCGGGAATTCTTGTGAGCGAACTAAAAGAGTGGGAAATAAGAAACATGAGAAAAAAATCGTTATTCAGGCCAGGCAAGGTTAAGACTAGAAGATCACAATCATAACCCAGTGAACAAAGCCCAGGGGCAGAGCAAAAATGAAAGTCCAGAATAGTTCAGAACTAAAACAAAACCTAGCACTAGGCCTGCTTGTAATAAAGCTGTCGTTTAAAGTTTTTATGTGTTGTTTATCTAACTGATGGATAACTCGGACCGGGGCTGCCACCATACTCGTATCTGGGAATTGGCAGTATATTTCCTGCAACACGTAAATAAAAGAATAGGAATTAAAATACACAAATAATTAGTGTATACTATGACATTTGTATTTTGGGCTCCTGAATTTCATGCACTCTGCTTGATGAAGGCCTCTCCACACCTTCATTAAACATTTGTTCTTAGTCTCGTGCCTAAACTTCATTTGAACTGATTAGATTTAGATTTTATTTCTCGCATATACGCACACAGTTAAATGCAGCAAAGCTAAAACAAAAGCTCAGCCCCCTCTAATTGAGAAAGGGCCACCTTCTGTGTAAAACAGATGGCCAAGAGATCCTGTCATATAATGGTTGACGTTGACTTCTCACACATTATAATGTCTTCAAGTGTTCCTTTAAATCCAGGACAATGGCATAGTGGCTTGCTCTGCTGCCTCACAGCTCCAAGGTCTTTGTTCACATCCTGGCCCAGTCAGTTTCTGTGTGTTGTTTTCTCGGAGTACTGCAGGTTTCTTTCTACATCTTAAATACATGCAATTTAGGTTAACCAGTGACTCAAAACTGGCATGAGAGTTTGTGTACCCCTTAAATGGACTGATGCCCAATTCTTGTGCTCCATGCTCTTGGGACAGGCTCCCTGGAACCCTGAAATTGTATAATTGTGTTTAATAAATGGATGGGTTCAATTCTCCAAAACCTGTCCTATTCATCCAAGAATCCATCTGGAAGATGTGTCCAACAAGCATAGAGAAGGTAGCTCATTAAAACACAGCCCTTCTCTTTGGACATTGAGCTAACACATGTCCATCAGGTACACAAAGAAATCGAAGGCAGAAGTGAGACAGTAATGCAGGAGCATGGACATCTTAAACAGGAACCCAAGAATAGTCCTCTGGACTGTTCCCCTTCCTGTGAGCAAGTTATTCAATTCCAGAACCTTGACATCAGGAGTCCAAAGCAGACTGAGTCTCAAATTGAATACATGACACAACACCATAAAATAAACCAAAATACATATATAAAACGTTTTAATTGTTACAGAAACATTCCGAAAAGCAAATAAATTAATGCAAACAGGTCTAAAGTCCAACAAACACAAGCAGGATAGCTATTGCTTCAGCCCAGGCTCATATAGAGTACAATGCCACAGGCAGCCACAGCTACAGTGTGCAGGGGCTCTACCCCCTTGGGCTCAGCACATAAAGAGCATGAACATTATTGAGCCTAATTAGTATACTTTCAAATTACAAAAGCATTCAAAAAACATAATAAAAGGCACAATGTAAAATACAAGCACCAAAAACATTTTAACAGAAAAAAAATCACAACATTTTCAATAAATAGTAACAAAACAGACAAGCTAAAATAAAGAAGAGAGAGATGATATATGCACCCTCCATTAAACCAAAACACACAGCCAGGGTCTGAACTCCTGACGTTGGAGCTGTGAAGAATCGCTAAGCAGAGCACCAGCTTCAGAATTAACTGATTAATTATAAATAACAAAGATGATTCATTCTGTAAGCATTTATCTGCCCACAACTTAGTAGAGATCCCTTAAGGAGACATTCCAGCCACAAATACTTTAGGACTTAAGGCCCTGTATACTACCATTTTCTTCCCATCTATTTTTCTTTGCAAGATTGCTCAATTTTTCCCACTGTCCTCTTGGACATCAGTTTTTCCTCCCACTGTTCTCAATAGGATAAAATTCCGGGCTCCAGAATCTTGGACGTCACTAATGTTTAGAGAGTGCAGTTGGAATTTGTCCATGAAATGTGCAAACATTTTGCATAAATATCTTTTGTCATCAATCTGTTGCTTTTTCTGGAGGAGCACATTTTACAGCATCCATCTGCATTTCATGTGTCTCAAATGAAAATGCAAGTAACAATTAAGGAACAGAGTGTCTCTGTTGTAATTGTCATCCCAATTTGATCTTGATTATTGTTATAAACTTATTTGTGACAAAGTGTAACATAATGGCTTTAGCTTCAGTTACCTGGCTCTGTATTGTTTTCCTAGAGTCGCTTCTTTTTCCAGATTCAAGGTGTCTTCATGGTAAATGCTTGTTCCATTAGCCTTCTTCATTCGTGAGAGCATGTCACTGATGATGCCACTAAGGACTCTGAAGACCTGGATGAAGCTCACAGATGTAAGTGGTCACTTTGAGTGCTCTTGTGTCTTTTTGTAGTGTGGTTTTCAGAATTACTCGCGGCCCACCAATGTGATGTCTCAGTAGTGCTTTTTATGGAGTTTGAGCCGGACATTCTTTAGCAGAATATTGTCCATCTCTGGTGAGGAATTTGTTTAGGGTGCCACCCCATTCTCTATGCAAACCTGAGGTCTTGGATTACAGAACAGACCACACTGGCCATTCGGGCTTCTGACTGCAAAAGGGGGAACTCTTATGCAGCAGCGGCCGCAGCACCAGGCTGTCTCTTTGTCTGCCTCACTACACTGACTAGTTGAGCCATCTCTTTGTGTCAAGGTCAGACATTTAACATGTTCTAGTAGTCTTCCTCATGCCTTTGTTGACCTCCTTTGTTGTAAACTTTAATATCAATATCATGAATGGACTATGTCAGCATTATTGAAAGCTGTTGTGAGATCATTTCAGTGAATTAAAAGGCGGAGAATGTCAACAACATTGAAAGTTGTGGTGACTTTAATTGAAAAATATTGAATGGTGTGGGATATCAACATTGATGAAAGTGACATTGACCTTAATTGGAAAAACTGTGTAGCAACCGGCAGATACGGGACCGCGATTCCTACACTTCACAACCCGGGAGGGAAGTGGACGATGTTTGAAGGATAAAATAGCATTACCATATTCTGTCCTCGGCCCCTCTTGTCCCCTATGCACGCCCTTAAATAACTGGCAAAAAAATCACACGCAAAAGACAGTGGGACTGATAAATATATATTGAAATTTGCTGTTTACATTTACTTGCCCGGTGCCTGAGTGCTCAATAGTGAACCCTTTCCCCAGCAGCCAAATCCTAACCCCCGGTTTGACACAGACAATAAAAAAAAGAAAAAAAACTGTTCTCAGAGAAAGCAAAAAAAGATTTAACGTAGTCCACATATAAGGAGAAAAACCCTGCAGTTCAGTTCCTGCCGTATGGCATGAGGAAACACAACAGTCCTCTGGCGAAACGGCTTCACCCCTGACTATCACGAAGAAACGCACTCATGAAACTGACTTACCAGACGGGAGCACCCGGAGAACACCAGTACCTGGCCTCTTCTCGGGGATTCGTCACCTGATTATTTCTTCGGGATGGCCACCCACAAATGCCAGACGTCCCTGGGTGAAGAAAGATCCTGAATGATTCTTAGAGCGTAGATAGTTGCCTCTTTGCCTTCAGCCTTTTCTTTCCTTTTTTTTCTCCTCGTTCCTTGAGCCGCCATTCCCCTTAAAAAGAAAAAGTTTCCCACCGAAACATCCTTTCCCTTCTCGGTTGTTATGGAAACATGACGCCGGCAACAGGCAGCTGGAATATTTACCGGGCGGGATCCTCCCAGCACTGGGTCGTCATCAAAAAGTTCCTGAAGGGCTATTTACAGACATCCTCCCAGCCACATTATAAAATGACGGACAGTCCAGTGGGCCAACCGGCTGTCAATGGTCAACTGAATGGTGGGAGGTCTCCAAATAGCTGAAAGATGCTAAATGTTAAGGTTATTAACACTGATGAAAGCTGCTGAATGGTGGGTCATGTCAACATCAATCAATGCCACTGAGAGTTGGGAAAATTCAACATTGATAAAAGTTGCAATGACTTTAATTGGAAAGACTGGATGATGAAGATGTCAGCTTTGCTGGAAGTTACTGATTGGCTGGGGATGCTGACATCAATGAAAACCGCTGAATTTTAGGGGATGTGCTGATCTTTGAAAGCTGCACTCACATTAGTTGAAAAAATTGAATGGTAGTAGATGTGGACATCAATGAAAGACGCTGAATGGTAGGGACGTTAACATCACTGGAAGCCGCATTGATTTTAATTGGAAGATTAATTAGTAGGGGATGTCGCCATCATAGAAAACTGCAGTGATCTGAATTGAATGGTAGGGCACGATGGCACCATTGAAAGCTGCAGTGACTTTAATTAAGTGACTTAAATGGTGGAGTATGATGACATAATTGAAGACTCTACTGCAGTTACTCGTAACTAATTGAATAGCAGCAGGTGACAATGTTGTTGAAGGCCACTCTGATTTAATTGATCGAATTAAATGGTGGAGCATTTCGCCATGGCAGAAAGTTGCAGTGAATTGTAGATGAATGAACTAGTGGAGAATGACAACATCATTGAACGCTGCAGAATGAATTGAATGGTGGAGGAAGGTGACATTGTTAGAAGCTGCAGTGAGTTCAAGCCAACAAACCGAATGTGGAAAGACTGTGATACTGTTTAAAGCTGTCGGGAGTTCATTTGTGTGTTTAAAAATGGTAATCAGAGCCGAAACAAGTTTCATCAAACTACCTGAAAGGTAAAAGACTTCAAAATAACCAAAAGCCTTTGTGGGTTTAATTGAATGGTGGTGGGCACTGAAACCCTTTAAAATGGCAGTGAATCTGTGAGCTATTTGGATTGTGAAGTGACAGCTAAGATTAGTTCAGTTGAGAGAATTGAATGCCCGAGGATGATGGAGTCTTGAAAATCACTGTGGGTTTAATCAAGCAAACGGTACGGTGGAAGATGTTGAGATTGATGAAAACTCCGCTTATTATAATTTCACCATCTGCTTTAAGGAACTTGAGACTGTCATTAAAGAATGATGACATCACAGGAAGCCACAATAAATGTAACCCAACAAAATGAGCGGTGCAGGAGGATGACACATTTCAAGTAAGTGAACTGATTAAATGGTAACAAATAATGACATTAATGAAAGCCAAAGCCAGTCTGATTGATTTCATGTAAAACCTGAGTGCCTGGCAGTCTGGGGACAATGTTACTTACTTTTTGATTACAACTACATGACTTTTCATTTATAGAATGGTTATTTATATGCAAGGGTAGCAAAACAAGCAGTTACAGGAGGCTCCTGTACATTACAATGCCATGTTGTAAAGGGGGCAGTTAAAATGTCTTATAGCCTGCCTGTAACATAAGAGAGCTGATAGGCAAAGCCAGCAGGTGGCGCTAAACAGCTCATGCTGTACTGGAAGCAAAATGGAGCAGGGCCTTACCTGGGCTTGCATTTGTGGTTGGGGAAAATGGCCACTTCCTCTCGGACTTTACGTTCATCCTTATTCGTGGGCTTTGGGCACAATGTAGGGACCCACCCCAGATGATGTGAAGCTTCAACAGTCTATTGGCAGGGAGATTAGTGAACTGTGGGTGCCAGTTATTCATTTGTCTAAAGTGCAGCACTTCCAGGATAAAGTTGGGTGTTTGAAATCCGTGGTAATCCCCCCCCCCCCCCCCATTTTCACTGGGTGAAGGGTGTTCTAAAGAATACTTGAATGTCTTTATTGGTTTATCCAGGACTTGTGATAGGCTTGAGCCAATGTGACTACGAAGTGTTGTGCACCTAAATTAACACCCATGTCCTCACTTGGTGGGTGTCATCCATCACATCAGCTGAGCCTGCCTGTGCCTCCTGGTCCATTAGAATATTGAAATGGCATCATAAAATGGCTCAATTCGGTGTCTCACGATTTAATGAATGTCTCCCATCACTGAATTGTCTCGAAAAACTTTAATAATTGGCATCCTGTGACCTCCTCCAGGGTCAGACTGAACTCTCCCTGGATCTGGTCTGCTTGTGCGTCCTCAGGTTATTATTAAATGGGAAAGATTTGTTTAAAGAACTTTTGTTTAAATCACCTGGGCGTCCACTGGCATGGCTGTTTGATAAACACGAGGCTGTTTCCAAAACTTTGGGATAGAAAAGATGAGCTTTGTCTGTTCTGGCAGCTGAGTGGCACCAAACAGATACAGTTGAGAGCTTCCAGTTGCGTCCCTGCGTCAAGCCCGCCTTACCTCTGAGAGGAACACGTGGCTCATTGTGTCATGAAGAAAATTTGAAGTCTCTGCTCTCTGTTGATCCCAAAGTGTCCTTAACTCTCTTTGAGGGCTGAATATTTTTTCCAAAAAACAGTTTTCTGAAAGGCAATGGCTTCACACAGAAGTCAACGTAAAACATCCGTTGCTGCATGCTGTGGCTGCCAGTTTGCCAAGAATGTGCGGCAGGCTTGCTGCCAGGCTGTCTTTGTGTGGCTGGGGCAGCCACAGCGGTTACTGTCGCAGTACATTGCAATCTGGATTCTATCTCTTATCAATGTTAAGTGGCAGTCCTCCTAGGCGAACAGTGCCATAGGCGTGTCAGCTACTTGAACCTGTTCAGTACCACGAATAGCTGGGGACCAATCCGCTGAAGCTGGAACCTCACATTCGTCTTCGATTGCTTGTATCGAAATCGGAGTCCAACAAGTCATAGTCCAGTTCAGAGAGAATGGGCAAAACGTCATCCCTGGAGTATTCTGCTTTATGCATCCGCTTTGATCTCTCGCCAGGTGTCAGGGCCATTTTTGCTGTTGTTTGTGCCTTGCTACTCATGGGAGTGCAGACAATCTCGGTCAAAACCAAAGAAGCTAGCAGCGAGACTCCAACTAAAACATAATGGTTGGTTTTGTCGCAGTTTACAGTTGATTACCATCATCAACTCCTCCTTTTGACAAAAGTCGACATCAGCCCTGAAAGAATTAAGCCAAGCCACCCTGACTCCTAAGAAAATCATCTGCCACATTGCATTCGTTTGAGGGCACTCAGTCCACCGTTCAGCATTGTCATCACTCCTTCAAGTGGACCAGCGGGTTATAGAATTTGAATCCTGTGGTGTTCACTTCACGTCTGATAGCTGATGAGCTTCTAATTTTGCTGCCCATTCTTGCAGGCATTAGTTCTGACCTGTGAGCCAAAATGCTTAACAGTTCAGCCAATGTCACCTTATGCAACGTCTTGTCGTGGGGTATATCAGATTTACCAACTGCAGTTGCTAATTGTGCTGCCTGACCTTGATAATTTAAATGACTGGGAATTGCTGGCCATGGCACATTTTCCGACTGGATGCCGATCTTCCAGCACTGTCGTACTCATCCTTTGTTGTGACCGCCAATAACGTGCTGACTGATGGAGCTGGCACTGAACAAAGGGTTAACCACTGAGGTGGGTTCCAAGGTTATTATAGTTTTGCCTTTTTATATTAGTTTTTATTTCTATATTTTTTCTGACCTTACTTGGAAATTCAGTTTAGTTTTAGTTTTCCTTCATTGTGTATTTTTAGTTTAGTTTTTATTTCACAAAGGTATTTCTATTTTATTTTTATATATATTAGTTTCAGTTTTAGTTTTAGTAATTATGGCATGGAGCTCTTACGGAGTTACTTTTGTGTCACAATCAGATAGAACTGCACACTTAACAGATTTGGATATGAGTTTAATGTTAGTGGAAGCTTACTACACTGCCTAGTTTACTATCTGGTTTTGTTTTTGTCTAATAAAAACAAACATAATCAAAACTAGACACTGAATATGAACAATTTTACACAATTTTATAATTTTTAAAATATTTTCTCATGAAAATCACAAGGGCTTAGGAAGAACAGGACTCTTAGGCTTGAGTCAGTGTGCAGAACCCACCTAGCTGTATTGAGGGAAACAAAGAACAACAAGCATGTAGTGTCAAGGTTAGGGGTGGTGAGTCTTGAATAGCCCACTATAAGAACAGTAAACCCATAATGAGCAGAGCAGGAGCAGGTAATAAGAGTACGGGCAGGCACAAAATGACAGAGACAGCATCTGAGATTAACAACAATATATACATTATCTAAACCTGTTTATCCAGAGTAGGATTGCAAAGCTTACAAGGGTTAAAGACTAACGGCAAGAATATTCATTCAAAAACTAAAACTAAAAATATTTTAGTAAATTATTATTTTATTTCAGTTAGTCTTTCCAGCTACTTTAATAGTTTCGTTTAGTTTTAGTTTTTATTTTTGGCTTTGTTAATTATTTTATTTCAGTTTACGAAAATGTTTTTTTAATAATAGTTTCAGTTTTGATTTTAGTTTTAGTTAACTATAATAACCTTGGTGGGTTCAGGCGTAGTCTTGGGTCATTTTGTTTTTCTTTTCTCCATTCTGTTTTAGTACGTAAACCACGAGACATCAGAAAGACAAACCTTTCCTTATTACTCGTCTGTACTTTCTTTGCGTTGTACTTCCTGATGGTTGTCGGCTGTCATGCACACAGAGCATACCCTATAACTAAATACAAAACCAAACCCGTTTGGGTTGAGTTGCTGAGAATATCTGACTACACGACGGGCAGTCATAGGAGCGTGCTGCCAACTGTCTCTGATTCGCTAAGATTATGTAAGTGAGGTCAATGTTTGAAAGTGGCTGGGAAAAGTCGCATAATGTGACGTGGCCTTTACACGTTAATGTCATTTGGAGTTTCTGAATGCTTTCTAAATTCTCTAAATGAATTAGGGGGTTTATGGATGAGAACTACTGGTAAGAGATGTGTGTGTGTATGTGGTGAGTAGCAAATCTCAGACTTTGTGCTTCCTCTTTCAGTGGCGAAGAAAGTGCTGGCCATGGAGACAAGCGAGGAAGACCTGGAAAGGATGTGAACCTCTAATATAGTGCATCCCACACTTGATGTCATCCTGCTGTCTTTTCTAGTTCATTCTCCCCCAGTTCCTAACTGAACAGGGGCTATGGAGTACATAAGGTAAGCTTATTTGTGTTTACTGTTCAGAAAAATGAAGTTGTGCCTTTTGATGTAACAATATTGATGCGATAAAACTATAAATCCAATGGACTGGTGCTCTTTCCAGGGCTTGTTGTTGGGATAGGCTCCAGCTATCTTTCAACGCTGCTTAGGATTGTTATGAACTTGAGAGTTTCTAAGCAGAAAAGTCCTAAACAAAGACTCAAAATGGAGGGGATTAACATCAAACTCTAGCTAGTCACACAAAAAGGGCAACAAAGAATATTTATAAACCAGTAACGGCGTACTGCACGATAACATGCAGTGAATACACTTGACGTGAGCATTCCTAGTTTTCATCCTCTTTCTCTGTCTCCCATTCGTTTGCTCAGAGGTTGATGCGCTTACTGGTTCCTGAGCAGCTCTTCTTTTCTTCACCCTAGCGGCCCTCTGCTTCTCTTCTTTCGTCGGCATCTTTTAACATTAAAACTGATTAAGTTAGTTTTTGTGTTGCAATTGCTTAGTAAGTTTTCTTTAATTTTTCACTTAAGCCGGCACTTAAGTCTTCAATCTGCCTCAAGAATGATTAACGAAGGTGGTAGGGAATGAGAACGGCGCCCATATGCATGCGCCGCACTGCTGCACGCTGCCGAGAGTTCATTCTACAATAAAATAAAATAAAAATAAAAAGAGTAATAAAAATCATCACCCTGAAAGCGGATAGTAGATGAATTTCAAGTCAATAGGTAAAACGGTTTGCGAGCTACAGGTGATTTAAAGTCCCGGACAGAAAAACGAACAGCCACGGTAGTGTATTATATAGGAAGGTAAAAGATTTAACTTTATCAAAAATGCTCTGTGGCAGAAAAATAGACTCCGGGGAGCACAAGGCACAAGAGGCAATGTGTTCAAAAGTAAATCCCCCAAAACAAAGTCCTAATCTGAAATTTAAGAGAGGTGAAGGTTAGAAAAAGCACAGGTTTAAAACTCCAGATAATCACAAAAATACAGTAGAAACACTCGAGGGAATTCACCTCACCTCACCGCAAGAGCATTCACAATGGCCCCTCGGGGACTGTGGGTTCTCTCACTGCCTTTTTAGGGCTGAGGGCAGCCCCCTTGACAGTGATGGGCAGGTGGTCCCACCTCTCAAGCATAATAAAATATGTTTAAATGTAAAGAAAGTAAATGATCAAAACTACTAACATGAACGAAAAAGACATAAACTTGGCATTTGACGCCCAGCCTGGGAAGGATAAAACAGAATTAGAAAATGGGTGGGTGGGTGTTTATCATAGTGCTGACATGCTGCATGTTGGTGCAAATAAGAATTTCACTTTACTCTGAACAGGTGACAGTACTACAGCTACACCCACTATTAACATTTCTGTTTGGCTCGAGGCTTACCTGTCCCACCACCAAAGGGTGACATTTAACCATGCATTTCAATTCTCCATTCACAGCAGGCAGTGTGTCGTAGTGGTTAAGGCTTCAAGTCCTGAGGCTGTGGCTCAGATCTCCCTACTGACTGTGTGACCCTGAGCAACTCTCTTCACCTGGCTGTGCTCCATTTGGAAAAACAAAAAAAAACAAAACAATATGACCATTTCTGTCTTGGATGTTGTAAGTTGCCTTAACTCAGTGTTTCCCAAACTCGGTCCTGGGGACCCCCTGTCGCTGCAGGTTTTTGTTCCAACCAGCTTCTGTTTTTAATTGAACTCCTGGGCTAATTAAGTGAACTGATATTTCCCAAGTTCTGTGTTTAGGGAACAATATAAAAATTAGAAAACTAAGTTTGCTAAAAAATATATATATTAAAATGTACCAATAGGAATAATGTATTTTTTTCTTTTTAACAGTATTTTCATCTCGATTTTCATCCTACTTTTCAAGGTGTTCTGATTGTTTAATTAATCCATTATTTACTAATTAGTGGGTCTGACTCTAAAGTAGTTGCAGCCTTTGATTATTCAGTGTTGTTTGCCTGTGTGTCTGCTCTGCTCATTTTAATTGTCATTAATAAGATACAGCAAAGGGGGAAAAACTGCACAGAGAAAAAAGGCAAAATAGAATGAAATCAACAAAAGAGAATTAAGCATTTTAAATCTATAGCAAAAGCAGAAATATTTTTAAATGTCTTATAAATGTAGAAATCACACTGCTATGCTTTTCTGAATGTCGAATAAAAGAAAAAAAAAATCCCAGCTAATTAAATGAGATCAGTGCTATCAGGTGTTGTCACTGATTAGGAATCTGGTTGGAACAAAAACCTGCAGCTACAGGGGGTCCCCAGGACCGAGTTTAGGAAACATTGGGTTAGATCAGGGGTCCTCAATCACGGTCCTGGAGAGCCGCAGTGGCTGCAGGTTTTTGCTCCAACCCAGTTGCTTAATAAAAAGCACTTATTGCTAAAGTAACACTTCTGCTTCACTTTAGTGATTTTGAGCCCTTATCGCTTAATTTTGTCTTAAACAGCTATTTTAATTGCTCCTTATTATCAATAACATGCAAATGACAAGAGAGAGCAGCATTTCTCCATTTAGCTTCTTTACATTTAAACCTGTGTGTATTTATCTGCACAATTGGGTTTAATTAAATACTTGGAAGAAAAATGAAGAGAAAAAAGTGAAGGACTGAGAATTACTCGTCCATTTTAGCCTTCAAATCATTTGCATGATAGAAAGGGAAAGAAAATCTAGGATATGAGAATGACCTGACATAGCAGAGTTAATTTAATTTCATAGCTTGTTAGTGCTTTATTGGCAACAATTGCTTTCTAATTAAGCAACCAGGTCAGAACAAAAACCTGCAGCCACTGCGGCTCTCCAGGACTGGGATTGAGGACCCCTGGGTTAGATGAAAGTGCCAGCCAAGTAATAATAATAATAATAACTAAGAGTGGGGGACAGTGCTGCCTCCTTGTGAATTTCCCCTTGGGATTAGATAGATAGATAGATTGATACTTTATTAATCCCAAGGGGAAATTCACATACTCCAGCAGCAGCATACTGATAAAAATAAACAACATTAAATTAGTGATAAAAATGCAGGTATAACAGACAGTAACTTTGTATAATGTTAACGTTTACCCCCCCAGGGGTGGAATTGAAGAGTCGCATAGTGTGGGGTCTCCTCAGTCTGTCAGTGGAGCAGGACGGTGACAGCAGTCTGTCGCTGAAGCTGCTCCTCTGTCTGGAGATGATCCTGTTCAGTGGATGCAGTAGATTGTCCATGATTGACAGGAGCCTGCTCAGCGCCCGTCGCTCTGCCATGGATGTCACCATTTAACAAAGTCCTTGATTAGGTTCCTATACTCCTCCTCCTGCCCATTCCTGATGCAGCCTACAATATCAGTGTTGTTTGCAAACTTTTGCACGTGGCAGGACTCTGAGTTGTGTTGGAAGTCCGATGTATGTTGGCTGAACAGGACCGGAGAAAGTCCAGTCCCCTGCGGCGCTCCTGTGCTGCTGACCACAATGTCAGACCTGCAGTTCCCGAGACGCACATACTGAGGTCTGTCTGTAAGAGAGTCCACAATCCATGCCACCAGGTATGAATCTACTCCCATCTCTGTCAGCTTGTCCCTAAGGAGCAGAGGTTGGATGGTGTTGAAGGTGCTAGAGAAGTCCAGAAGCATAATTCTTACAACAACACTGCCTCTGTCCAAATAGGAGAGGGATCGGTATAGCATGTAGATGATGGCATCCTCCACTCCCACCTTCTCCTGGTATGTGAACTGCAAAGGGTCAATTAATAAACTGTCTGTCTGTCTGTCTGTCTGTCTGCACAGCCCCACATTTATTACTGGAAATCCTAGCTGGCCATCTTGAGGATCTTTTGCCCATGGCAATCTCACTACTAAGCCCAGCTTTTCTAGATAAAGAGAAGTTCTATTTAATTCCTCTTACGAATGCTTCTGCCCATAATTTGATTAAGCAAGTGGTGTACGGCCCACTGGCTACGATGTTCAATTTGAACCTCAGGGCTACCCCAGTTCACTCTCATTCTTTGACTCTTGGCATGATGTTGAGTGAGTCACCTAATCTTTGCCCCTACTGTACGCAAAACAGTTTTACTATATCTCTCGTATTTCCCATACACAGCCACAATATAAAATAAAGAGAGGTTGCTTGGTTAGCATGAAAGACACTATATAAAAATACAGGCGGCTGTAGGATCTTCATCTGAAATGTGCTGCCTGCCGTGAACAGTTCTTAGAATGCCTTGGGCTCACAAGCCAGGGGATCAGTTGGATTCCATTTCCCTCTTGGGTCCTGGCCAAGCACATTTCAATGAGCCTGCTACACCCCCAGCAACCTCCACTAACTAAACTTTGACACGCTGGGAGATAATGAAACACTAATGTGTACGGTGTGTGTGCAAATCCCACAAGGCTGGCCAATGAGCGTTCAAATCCTGAACGCAGATCCATCTGGGGCAGTGCGGCTCCACCACACGTGTATTTAAGTGCTTGACAGAATCCCTTCAGCAAGAAGCTGAATTATGTAATGTCTGCGCTGCCCTTAAATATCGGTTTGATAGCAGCTGCTCGGCCCGAGAACAATTACATTAATAATCGTTATGGCGGCTGCTTGCTGCCTTTTTCATTTTTCCAAAGGGACTGAGGATTACAGCCTTGCGAGACCTCAAGTGGCCTTAGGACAGATGGGGTATGTGGGCCTGCTCTGTGTGTGTGGGGGGGGGGGTGATAGGAAAGAAAGATGGAATGTGGGCCTCAAGAAGGACTTGAAGAGAAGATGTGAGGGCCTCAGGGAGGAGGAGGAGGAGGAGAAATGGAGCATAGCACAACTCTGATATGTCTGTGTCTCAAGAGAAGTTTGGAGAGGAAGACTTGGGGAGATTAAAAGGGAGGCACTCTGGGTGAAAGAGCCAAAAGGAAGATAAGGGGGGGGGGACCATGATGGAGAGGAGGAGATATGACTTTGAGACAGGACAATGACTTGAAGAAAAAGGTGGTCAATAGTTTGAGAAGGTCAACTCGGTCCCGTGACCATGCCCTCTCAGAGCCTGTGTTTGAGGCCAAGGAGGAGAGAGCGGGTGTCTGTAAGCTGTGATTAGTGGGCCGCGACACAGCCTGGAGGAGAGCTCCTGAAGAGCTGGGCGCCAGCGTGCTGTTATCCATTTGGCTTGTCGACTTCTGCATTAGCCGCTTTGGCATACGCTCCTAGGGAGGCTGCATTCGTGATGTCGACAGGGTCGGGCAAGAGGGCACCCTCAATGCTCTGACTGTGCGGGAGGAGTAGGGGGACTGCTGTTTGCCAAGATCCTCGGCAGACGTCAAAGGAAAAGAAACGTGAAGGGAGTGGACGTGTGCAGTATGCTGGCAGCCTCTGATCTGACACTGGGGTGTATTGTATTGAAGTATAAAGCACTTCAGGGAGTTGATCAAGGCTGTCTCCATGCCCGCTCCTAAGGAGCAGCACAGATTAGTTACAAATCTATAAGCACGCAGACCCACACAAGCCGTTGTATTACATGGCTCCTTTCATAGTAAACTTTCTGTGACTTCAAAGAGGTGAAAAGGATTGACTCGATACAGTAAATGGTTTACAGGAGAGGCAGCTGTTGAGCTTGAATTTGAAGGTGAAGAGTGTGAACAGCAGGGGGCGCCACTGGTCTCCATTAGTGTTTGATGAGTGCACCTACAGGACTTATGTGCACAGGCCACATGGAACTTGGAAAGAAGAGTCTGTAGAAAAGACATCTTGGGCCAGCCAGGAACAGGCCTGAGAGAGGGTTAGAGCCAGGGCTAAGGGGGCACCAGGTGCCATACAAATGGAAAGACAGCCACAGAACATTTCATTGGGGCTGAGACCTTTTAAACATAGCCCGCTAGCGGGTGCTTTACAGGAAACAAGTGAAACCCGTAAATGGAGCCTGTCAGATTGGAGTGAGAGGCACTGGACCTAAAACAAAAATGGTCAGAGGAGGGATGGAAGTGAGTGTGCTTTGAATGAACGAGTGAGTGGAGGTCTTCTTCCCCCTCATTTTCCATCCTGCCTATCCATCCATTTTCTAATCTGCTTGTCCTGAGCAGGGTCGTGGGGAAGCTGGCACCTATCCCAGCAAGCATTTGGCAGGAACAATCCCAGAACATGGCTTCTGCCAGTCTGTCACAGGGTGAACACATGGACCTCAGGGGTCAGTTTAGCAAGACCAGACCACCTAACTTGCATGTTTTTAGACTTTTGGGGGGGGGGGGGGCAGAGAAACCCATGTGGACATGAGAAGAACATGCAAACTCTACACAACCACTGTGACAACCATTAGACCTCATTTAATGTTTTTGGTGAGACAAATGTGTCACCACACACCATCCACTCCTCTCCTCTTTTGCTTGTAAATTGAGAGATGCCAGCCAGTGTTGAAAAAGCCTTTTGTAACCTTGGAATGATAACTCGTTTATATTTTGTTCAGAGTTCTTTATTATGATAATGAATGTGGTCACCTTGTCCTGTCACACTTTGTCCCCAAAGAGTCCCCTTGACTGATTTTTGTTAAGCAGATGCTTATGTCCAAAGTGACTTACAAAAAATGTCAATATAATGTAACTCTTTGGAATGAAGGAAGTGACTTGAGGAACCCACGTATACACAATTAAAACTGCCCACTGAGGATGATGTTGCACCCTGCCCCCTCTAACAGTGCCATCCAGAGTGCCCAGAAGCGTTGTGTTGACTGGATATCTTTATATAGTGCCTTTCGCAGCGTTTAGCATATCAGACACTGAATAGCATGCACAGTACATTCAGCGACAGTTTCTACCCACAAGTCATAAGGCTGCTGAACAGTCCATCTGAAGAGTTCAAGTATTACATGTATGCATATGTTGCATGTTTTGTATACTTTTATGTATTTATTTGGTTGTAAGTTTGTAGAGTTGTAAGTTAGAGACTTGGCCTGACAGAAGAGTAAGGCCAGCATTCAAACTGGAGATATGTTAAACCATAGCAGGAGCCATGTAGAACGTTGCAGATAGGGGGCGCTTCTGCTGTCCTCCTCGCTCTTAATTTGTCTCCTAGAATTCACTGTCATGTTTTTCCAAAAAGCACCTACTGCTGAAACAGTATTAATAAACGCGGCTATTCTGATCAGTGTTAATTTCCGGAGAGCCACAACCTTGTGTGTTTGGTTTCAACAGTCAAATCGGCTTACGGTCAGGGGGCGGCTTACAAATGGCCGGCTACTGGTCCTGGCGGCAGCACAAGAGGGGGCCTGCTGTGTCGGCCGGAGTACATCACAGAGTGCAAATCAGCCTCATGCCGGCTGCTAAAGTGGCAGGGACTCCTCTAACGAGACACCGGCTCGCCTTTTAACAGCCGTTCCTGTGGAGATCGTTCTGTTTTGCCAGTCTTCCAAATTACCGTCTCCTGCCTTCAGGGCTTGTTTGGATGTGGATGGAATTCCGGTCAAAAGAAAATCCTAATTAAACAAGAAAAAGGAGGGGTTGGGTGCTGTAAGTTCTAGCCATGGAGGGGCCTGGCGCTGCATCTGTCGCTGTGAAGTTTGCGTGTTCCCCCTGTGTCTTTGTGGGTTGTGTTTTAAAATGAATTGCTGGCCCCTCCGACTTGAGTGTGTGAGTCTACCCGGTAGTGCGCTGATGGCCTGACTCCGCTCTTGTGCCTCAGCTCCCTGAACTGGGCAAATGTGTTAAGAAATGGGTGGGTGACATCAAGCTTGAAGGGGGCTTTTCATGCGGTGGACTGCTTTGCTGATTTCTAGATAGATAGATACTTTATTAATCCATCCATCCATCCATTATCCAACCCTCTATATCCTAACTACAGGGTCACGGGGGTCTGCTGGAGCCAATCCCAGCCAACAGAGGGCGCAAGGCACGAAACAAATCCTGGGCAGGGCGCCAGTCCACTGCAGGGCGCGCACACAGACACACACACTTACACACTAGGGACAATTTTAGAATCGCCAATGCACCTAACCTGCATGTCTTTGGACTGTGGGAGGAAACCCACGCAGACACGGGGAGAACATGCAAACTCCACACAGGGAGGACCCGGGAAGTGAACCCGGGTCTCCTAACTGTGAGGCAGCAGCGCTACCACTGCGCCAACGTGCCGCCCTACTTTATTAAACCCAAGGGGAAATTCACATACACATCTCCCAGTACAGTGAAAGTATGTCTGTCAGGACTGGCATCCACTCCAGGTTTGGCTGCTGCCTTGTACCTTGTGGTACTGGGATCGGCTTCTGCTCCCAATGACTTTGATGTTGAGATAAATGCATGCGGAAAATGTATTCTTCATATTGCCCATTTATGTCTGTTTTCCCTACATTGGAATGGCACCCTGTCCAGGTGCCTTACATCCTAGAATTGTTGTGATAGACTCCAATTTCCCGATGACCCTGCTCAGGACAAAATGAGTTTGGAAGACAGATGGGTGAATGGACAAAATAGAGCCTGTGATGAACTGCGGTACTGCCCACTGCTGCTGAGGCAGGTGCCAGGCTCCGATAATATAATAGAGGGTGGCACAGTATGTGGTGCTGCTACCTCATTTACCCCAGCGCCCCTGGTCTGATCTCCACGCCCAGTTACCATCCATCATGAGGCTGTGTGTTCTGCTCGTGTGTGTCTGTGTGTGAATTTTCTTCTCCCATTCCAAAAATTGTACCGGTTACGTTAGTGGGTGACTCCAAATTGCCACAAGTGTGTGTGTGTGTGTGTGTGAGCGAGCCATGTGGGTCCTGCCTTGGACCTGATGCAGCAGGGAGAGGCTGCAGCCTCTGTGAATCTGATGTGGGATTGGCAGATTTAAGAATGTTATGGTGTTATTTTATTATATTATGGAGTCAGAAAAGCACGGCTTCTTTAATGGTTCTTTAGTAGATTGTGCTGTCCCATTGCTTGACAAGGTGCTCTTTCTTTCTGCGACGGGGTTCTTCACGTGTGAAGTTGGTTCTTTTGGATTTAAAAAAGTTCCTAATGTGTGGACAAAACAGAAATCTGTAATGTCTAGTAGGCAACCAGGTAGAACTCAAACCCACTGGGATTTCACAAATCCGTTATCTATCCCTGGTGAGTTAGGGATCCTCTTCACATCTTCAGTGTGACTATAAGAAGGTGAGGAGACTTGCCTGGAGAGGAAAACGTGACTTTTTACAGAAGCTCATTAAATAAGTAGATAAAAGTGTGTGTAAATCTATATGTAAATATACAGGGTGGTCCAGATCTAATTACGCAGATCCAGATCGTCTGGATGACTTTGATTTATGCAGGGACGATTCTTCATGTCGTCAGTCCACACTTCTCTATGGTCTGGGATTTTTCGGGTGATTTTCTTTGTAATAAACTCAATAAGTTATAGCGTAATGAAAATTGCATAATTAGATCTGGACCACCCTATACATATATAATGGCATGGTGGCCTAGTGGTACCACTGCTGCCTTACAATAAGCAGACCAGGGTTCATGTTGTAGGTCCTCCCTGCATGTTCTCCCCATGTCTGTGTGGGTTTCCTCCCATGAATTGGCGATGCCATATGGGCCCGTGTGTGTGTTCACCCTGAACAGACTGGCACCCTGTTTGCTCCTGGATTTCATTCGATGCTGGCTAGAATGGGCTTTAGCCCCTCAACCCTGAGACTTTGTTTGGGATTAAGCAGGTTAGAAAATAACATGACTGTGGTCTGAATCTACATCAGAATGACAAAAAGGAAGGACATTTAAAAACAAAAGCTTATGTCTTGGAACTCCCAGTCCCAGTGGAGAGCTGTAATGGCGTGTTGTGGTTGGTACAAAGGACACCCAAGTGGCATTTTTTGACACACTTTTGCTAAATGACTCACTGGCTGAAATTTTGCAGTGTTGAGTGTGTCACAGAGCGAATGTGCCGCGTTGTTCATAATGGCACTCTGTTGTGTTGTCATTCTTTCCTCCTCTGCTACCTTCAGGGTGGTCCAGAGTGCACCCTGTAAATGAGGCTGCCTTAATTAGCTTGTTGATTTGGTGGGCCTCTCTTGAAGTGCCATTCAAGGTCCAGCACACCACAGTGTCCATCACAAAGCTGTAGAAGGTGTAGAGGAGGTCACTACCCACGTTAGAGGGGCACAGTCAGTTACTAAGAAAAGAGTCTGCTGTGCCCTTTCTTCTACAGTTCCTCTGTGTTACCTGAGCAGTCCAATTGGTCATTGATGTGGACCCCCAAGTACTTGTAGGATTAGGATTGCACCACCTGTATACCCACTCCTTGAATGGTGGCCGGGTGTAGAGGTTCTTTGGTGCTGTGAAAGTTAATAACCAGTTTTTTTGGTTTTGCTGATGTTGACTTGCAACCAATTTGCTTTCCACCAAGAAGCAAAGACCCCCCCCCGACTCCTCTCCTTCCTCTTATCAATACACCCCATAAGTGTAGAATCATCTGAGAATTTCCTCTCAGTGCCCTGACCCGCTGATAGACGTAAATTCTGAGGTGTACAGAGCAGAGTGAACAGGAGACGGGACTGTTCCTTGTGGCGCTCCAGCATTCCTCACATCTGTATCAGAGAGCCTCACAAATGGCGGTCTGCCCGACAGATAGTCCTTTATGCAGGACATCATAGCTGGCCATCTATTAACAGGTTTGTACCTGGGAATAAAATGGTGAAGCAGGTTGTGGCCACATCTGCCCAAAAGAACCGGACGTTCGCACTGTTGGGCATCTTTAGAATTTAAACGGAGCAGGTCCAGCTTGTTGTTTCCACGAGTGAAACATGACACTAACTGATGAAAGTGTGTCATTGTTCCTTCCAAAGTCACCAACTTGAAGTCGCCACATATCATAACGGCCGGGTCAGAATGAGCCATCCTTAAAGTGTTGGTGAATCATTTCCATTACTGTCCTCATTTGTAGTGGTAGAGGTCGGGAGTATGCGCTGATAGTGCATTGCTGCTCCCAGCACACGACAGACTTTTGTAGTGGGATGAATAGAAACATCAGTAAGGATGATGGGACTCGTCTGCCTGGGCAAATTAGCATGTGGACAAATTCCCAAAGTCAGAATTTCAATGCCTGAATTAGAAAATTAGTTTTCACTGTAATCCGCTCCCCTTATCACCATTCCTCATTCACACAGATTACCAGTCCCCTTAGGGCCACACGCTGAGGCAGTGTGAATTAATATAGTCAAGCCAAGTGGCTTTATTGTCATATCATCCGTATATAGCGCCTTTCAGAGTGACCACCATCCAAAATTGACAATTTGTATAATACAATTTGGTACTTTTTCAGTGAGTGAGGAGACCTGTCTTGTGTCACACACTGAAGTGGTGTAAATTAATATAGCGCCTTTCACAGGGAACCCCATCCCAACACACTAAAGACGACTGGCTTACACGGCTCTGGGCTCGCTAGTTTGGTTCCATTTTTGACAAAAAAAGTTTCATTTTGTGGGCGGCCTCTTTGCATGTCAAGTCGGTTCTTTAGGCTTTTCTGACATTCCTGATACACTGGGATGGATTTCCAAGGTGCATGCGCCAGGGCCCCGTGATGGCAATGGGTATTGTTAGCAATAAACACCAAAGCATGATGAAGTAATCGAGTCTCCATGTGCAGAAATGGCCAAAGGGGACGAAACCCCCCAACCCTGAAGTGATCGAGTCGCCGCACAGCAAAACCAACTGTGGGAAATACCAGGCAGCATTAAACGAGCGGGTGTCCGCACGACGAATTGTTAGAAGTATCCTCGGCTCTCTGTTCAGGAGAGAAGTCAACCAGGGGCTTTCTTAATCTTGGCTTGCTGATATGTGGACGAAACAGAAATCTGTCATATCTAATCGACGTAGCGGGCCACTAACGGATCAAGAAGGCCTGAACTGAGCCCAGTGGTCATACGCAGGTAGAGTCCTGTTAAATTCGGGAGCCCATTGGGACTTCACAAATCTGGTATTGTCTGCCATGAAAACCACAATCCGTTCTAATTCGCCAGAACTTAATATTTGGGAATTTCACTTGGTAGCTTTGGCGCTACACATCACATTAAAATAACGTGAGTTAGAGAGCAGCCACTACACACCCCTACATAGATAGATAGATACTTTATTAATCCCAAAGGGAAATTCACATACTCCAGCAGCAGCATACTGATATAAAACAATATTAAATTAAAGAGTGATAACAATGAAGGTATAACAGATAATAACTTTGTATAATGTTAATGTTTACCCCCCGGGTGGAATTGAAGAGTCGCATAGTGTGGGGTCTCCTCAGTCTGTCAGTGGAGCAGGACGGTGACAGCAGTCTGTCGCTGAAGCTACTCCTCTGTCTGGAGATGATCCTGTTCAGTGGATTCTCCATGATTGACAGGTGCCTGCTCAGCGCCCGTCGCTCTGCCACGGATGTCAAACTGCCCAGCTCCGTGCCTACAATAGAGCCTGCCTTCCTCACCAGTTTGCCCTTCTTCTTTATGCTGCCTCCCCAGCACACCACCGCGTAGAAGAGGGCGCTCGCCACAACCGTCTGATAGAACATCTGCAGCATCGTATTGCAGATGTTGAAGGACGCCAGCCTTCTAATGAAGTATAGTCGGCTCTGTCCTCTCTTACACAGAGCATCAGTATTGGCAGTCCAGTCCAGTTTATCATCCACCTGCACTCCCAGGTATTTATAGGTCTGCACCCTCTGCACAGTCACCTCTGATGATCACAGGGTCCATGAGGGGCCTGCGCCTCCTAAAATTCACCACCAGCTCCTTGTTTTTGCTGGTGTTCAGATGTACATTTACACACATTCAGACCCCTTTATCTGAAAGAACATGGGACTAAGTGTTTGGACAGGCTAATGACAAGTTTGCATGGAGTGTTCAAGGCTCTGGTAACAGAATTATTTGGGTGTCTTTTTGGTTCAGTTGACCTGAGGGGAATTTTTCCAACAAATGGATAAATGTTCCTTCTGGATGTTTCTGGTGGATGGTTTTTATTAGGAACCAAAAATAGATCCCCTATGGCAAAGTTTCTTGACCTTTTTTGATGTTGTGACCACCCTTTTCACATGTAAGTGTCCTCACAACCCAATGTTGGGAGGGGTTCCCTCATTTTGAATCGAAGAGTGCCCTCAGACAGGGGACTCCCCTTGGTGAATTAAGTGAGTCAAAGGAGCGGAAAGACATCGTGAGGCTTGGGTAACCCACCGCGACCCCTCTACCATTATAAAGAATAGGAACTCGCGACCCACCGGCGGCAGGGGCACGGCCCATTGCTTGAGAAACATCGCACTGATGAACCACTTTGCCCCCTTGATTTTTCCGAGTGTCCTGTTTAGGTCTTGTTCGGTGCGTCATGACCCGAATGGCCGCCGGCTCTGCTCCAATCGCTCCAGTGCGGGACATGCGACTCGGGCCAAACACGAGCGCAGCTTCGAACGACGTATTTAACAGAGGCTTTTAAACTTGCTTGGTAGCGGATATTTAATTATCGCCCAAGGTGCTTTCCGCTTTGTAAGATAATGACTTCATAAGGTGACAAGTCACAAGCAGGGAGACCGTTTATGATGCGGTTTAAATAAAAGCTGAGTGGATAAGCGCAGCTGTGCGCCATGGCCTCGGACGGGCACTTTTATCTTTTTTTTTTTGCCATTTTCGCAAATGATCCTATTTCATAATCCGTCAGTGATTACAGAAGTACCCGCGAAATGAAAATGTCAGCACACCGAAAGTAAAGTTTAAAATCTCCTGGTTTTAGTAGTTAAGGCTTTGGAATTTGGACTTCAAATCCTGAGGGTGCGGGTTCAAATCCGGGTACTGCCATGGAGCGACCCTGAACAGGACACTTCACCTGCCTGAGCTCCGACTGGAAAAAAAAAAGAAATGGAAATGAGGGTATTCCAAATGTAAATAATAATAACAATAAAAAGACGGGATTGCTTGTTTGAAGCGAGGTGTGAGCCACAGGACGCACTCCTGTCCACACGTACGTTTTCTAAAGTCAGTTGATTTTTCTATAGCGCCCCCCACTGAGCGCATGCGCGGAGAAATTTGAGCAACCTCTCATGTAAAATGTTGATACCAGCTTTCATAATTAAGGATTTTGTAATTTTGTAGAGGCTTTCGACAACGCAATTCTTAGTAAGTGTAACGTATACAGTACAACCGTAAACGCAAACAAAAAAGGGCTCAAAAGGCGGTTGATTAAACGAGGAGCCGACCACCCGCGTCAAAAGAGGGTCGGACTGGAGGTGCAGGACTGACCGCTACGCACCACAAATTGGAAAACTCCGACGAGGCTGACCTGCTATGGAAATGAATGAAGCCGAGGTTTTGAAGCAGAACAGACCCAGGACGGGACTACAGTTAGCCATTAAGTAACACGTCGTTAGAGGCTTAGAGAGGAGACGTCAAACAGTCACCAAAGAGAATGACCTACCGAAGTGACCGCGCTGAAAATATTATGTAAAAATTCCATTAATCAGGGGCGACACTCCACAGAAGCGCGCCATGGCCAGTTTTTAAGCCCTAATACTCTGCTCAGTTGGATCCTTGAGGAAGGCCCTTAACCTGCAATTGAGTAGTGAGAAAAGCGCTATATAAATGCAAAGAATTATTAATAATAGCCAGCTGACGGTCGCATAAAACAATGGTTCTCGACCTTTTTTGAAATGTATGACCGACTCATTTTATCCACCTCTTGCGGGATCTCGAAGTTAATCGAAGACAATCGACAGTGCTGGGCTGGGTTCGGGGGTCTTGGTACCCCTCTTGGCGATCGCACCAGAACTCAACAAAGCTTAATAAAAAAGACCCCCGCAACCTGCACTCTTAAAAATCCTGTCTTTTAAGTGGAACTTTAAAGTTATTTACCGGGTTGTAGGGTTCCTCATCGCTCCATTGCTTGACAATGCACTATTTAATTCTGGGAAGTGTGTGTGCATATGAAGTTGGTTCTTTGTGCTTTGAAAAACTTTCTAATATGCAGAGAAAAAACGAAATCGTCAATGTACGGTGGGCTGCAGGACACTGACAGATAAAGAAAACCTTCACTTAGCCTGTGTTGATAATCCTTTTAAAACCATGACCCAGTGGTACTTCACAAATCTGTTTACCACATTTACTATATGGAGCCTATTTCAGATCTAAATAAATGTATGGTTCTTTCTGGAACCAAAAATGGTTCCCTGTTGCATTGCTCTAAAGAAACAATCTGGCACTTCTATTTTAAGAATACGATATTTGAGATGAAAGCCCCTCAAACCGGGACCGGTAAAATGAATTGAGCTCAATGGGACTGTGTGGCAGTAGCGCGACCTGTGGCGCCGCCTGGCGGCCGCACCAAACGAAACACAGCATTGCGATGAATTGGCCAGGACGATCCCCACCCCCATGCGAATGAATCGCCTTTAATGCGTATTCGCGCCTCACCCTCCTCACGTAGCTAGGCTATCTCACTCTTGATCACTCCGCCTCAGGTGATTTGGGTTCCTTAAGTGGCCCAGAGGTGACTTTTAGGTAAACGCACGCCAACCATTAACTTAAGCGGAGTCTGGAGAATAAAACGCACCCGGAATCGGCCGTTTTAAATTACTACGCATTCCAATCTGTTTGACATCGGTTATCATCCGTCCTAGAATAAACTAGAACTAGCCAGCGTACCTAACCAACGCCCCCCGTAAGTGGGGGTGTGAACGGGGCGGCGCACGAGCGCTCCGAGAAATTCAAAAGTGCGGACGGGCTGAGCGGACAGAGAAAAAGCGAGCGGGCGGGCGCGTTAAGAAGACTGGAGAGGGAGGGGGATGTCTTGTCTAAGGATGCGCTGTTTGCGATGATTTTTATTTTCCCAAAGCTTGACTGGCTCACCTGGAGGAGGACACGCGGGCAGGTAAGATGAAGAGACCCGTCGCCGATGTGCGAGGACCCGTCACGCGGTTTATAGCACTTTGTTTTGTGGCTGGCATTAATGCGTCTGCACGTTTCGCCGTTATTGCGCCGATTGTTTGTTTTTCTGTCAGCCCCCCATGGTGATTAGGAAGTTAGGCGCGGATGTTCCACGAAAGTTAAATAAAAAAGCTTTATAAAACGAAGGTGAACCCGAGTGTTACTTAAATTGCCAAAAGCAGCACCCCTGTAGCGAATACGGTGTCAGTGACACAGCCCGAGTGAAAGGTGGGTCTCCCCTTGTCCCACCTCACTTGACCGCCTGAGCGGCGCCTCTTCCCGGTTCAGCACTTCGCTCCTGGCGTTTGTCGTTTCTATAAATAATTTCCGGAAAACTCTGAATATCCGGGGGGGAATGGACAGTGCACCTCGAACCGATCCGCTGTAATAACATTCAGCTTTTTAAAACTCCATTTCACTCTTTGTCGCCCGTGAAGATGGTGCCAAGCGATGCCAGCTGGTTGGAAGTCCGACTGGCCTGGCTTCTGGTGTAACTGAGAAGCGTCCGGGTTCAAGGGTATAAGTGAAGTGGCCCTTCCTTACTCGGATCTTTCCTACACTTTTTCCCAATTTTGGCTTCTGGGTTTCATGACCCCTCAATACCAAAAAAAAAGTCTGAAGCACGAATGGGTAAGCGCGTCGCCCCCGATTTCTCTCCTTAGATTCCCGAAGAAGCAGACATCAGCTCTCAGGGTCATTGAGTTTGGCTGATTTGTGTTTAAGTCGTACGAATCCGAAACGTAAACTCCGGAGGGGTCTGGGGTCCCCCGTGGGCTTCTCGAGCTGTTGACGGCGCTGGGCTTACGAGCATCGGGGGCTACAGATAGTTTGCCTAACCCCCCGTAAATTGACCACACGTGCAAGTGTTCCTATGAAGCTCAAACTGTCGTAATCGACACGCAGCATTTCACGCTTCCGCCGGATCTTCTCGCTCCTTTTATCCCAATGAAAGAGGGATTGGGCCGAGGGGGTCCTTTTTAGTGTGTGTGTTTTTTTTTGTTTTTTTTTTTAATGCCGGCACGACATTTAAAAAGCTAAAACGTTAACCGTAGGCTGATTGCATGCACGTCAGTTTAAATTTTCGCGTGGTTTTCAGGGCTCCGGATCTTCTGCTCGGCTCAGTGTGCACGACTGCTGCATAAGAATGTGGAGTTGCCGTAAAGCCTCAATGGCACAGGATGCGATTTTTTGCGTAACGTCAATTTACACAAGGAACGCCCCCCTGCAGCGACGCTACAAATTGTTCCTGAAAACCCCCTCCAGATTTGCCCTTAAAGATGGTTATCGGGCTCGCTTTTTTGTGTTCTGATGGTCTATTTGTGGTGATGGAAGCCGAGTCTAATGGTGGGTTGTTCTCGATAACCTGCTGCACACCCAACAGTCGACGTGAAGCGTCTTCGTTAAAAAAAAAAATCGCATTGTTGCTTTCGGTAATTCATGACTTGTGTGTTTTAATTCAGATGTAAATTATTAAACACCTCGGCCAGGGCATTAGGCGCTGAAGCGAACGAGAGAAAGTCGAGGACTGACAAACCGCTCTGAGCTGCTTTGACGGTTCAGCGATTGGCAGTTCATCTTCCAGAGTGTTGGCGAAGGGGTCTCCACTGGTATCTGGAAGGTTCAAATCCCATGGCCGCCACAGAGGAACCTATCCCAGTGGGCCCTTAACCTAAAAATTGCTGCACAATGACCGACCCTGCACTCTGGCCCCAAAAGTCATATGAAAAGACTATTTCTCCTCGGAGATTAATAATGTATCAAATTTAAAATGGGCTTCAGTCTCTGATCTTCGAGAGCGCACCCGTAACCTGCCCAGGCTCGCGAGGACTCCAGGAGGGATGTCCCCAAACTCGGGGGAGTGCGCTAGGGGCTGAGCCCCTAATTCGTGCTGAGGGTAGTGGCGCACTTGCATCAAATTTGGCCACTTTATTCTTGGTGGGACACAACTAAAAGAATATCAGTCGAGCTTTATGTAAGTCTGCCATGATCATCACAACACTGCATTCTGTGGCGCGCAGATGAAAGAAGTTGGAAAGAAATGTGCGGGTACCCCTTAAGTTTTAAACTGGGCAGAGGAAACGATATTTGACGGATGAGGTCCCAGACCCCCGTGTGAGGCGCCACCAGTGCACTTGGATGCAATTGGAGAACCCAAAAGACCCCCGCACAAAGGATCCAGAAAGGACTTTTACTTATTTAGATCCACAGCACACTCGATACGGTAAACCACCACAAAATCACCACCGATTTGTGAAAATAGCGATGGCCTCCTGATTTTAAAAGGACTCACGCTGCACATAAAACCGCAGGCTCACTTCAGGTTTTCTTAATCTGCCGCCTGCCGCCATACATTCAAGTTTTAAAAATTTTTCAAAGAACCAACTTCATATGCAAAGAACCCGCCTCAGATTGAAGCGGCGCTTTGTCCAACAAAAGGTTCACTGGGGAGCCACACAACCCGGTAAGGAGCTGCGCTTCTTTCTTTCTTTCTTTCTTTCTTTCTTTCTTTCTTTCTTTCACGGAGGTTGGTCATTCATCGGCTTCAGACCCCGCCGCGGCTCCGCACGCAAATCGGACAGGCTGCGCGCTCACACCTCACGGGTGTTTTGTATATTTTAAAAAAAGACAAAACCGGTTAATGAGAAAAAAGTCAATGACGTTTCTTTTAAAGCCGAACGTCCCGATCCTTCAAGTGAAGGTTCAATGGCCCGCAGATGAGGCTGAAATATTTCTTGTTTGTCCCCTGTAACGCGTGAAAAGAGACGAGCGGCATCGCTACAGATGAATACCCGAGGGCACCGATGACGGGGTGCAGTCATAGAGCGCTTGGCTGAGCTTTTCCACGGTCCCCTCAAATCGATTTCAGACCTTACGACGTGTAAGCAGAGGCGGAGTCTGATTGCACAAAAAAGCCAATCCTATCTTAGTATTAGCGCAGCGTTAAGTTCATCCAACCTAAGCAAGTCTCACGTGCACGTCTCCTGTAAATCTGTACGCCATCAATTACGGACTCGTTTACTGTTTCAGATTCAGAGCGGCCTCTTCAACTTCACTTGTAGATTTTTTGTGTATATATATATATATAATATGTATGTGTGTGTGTGTGTCTCACACACCACCCCACAAAACAGATGCTGGCATCTCTGCAGCCTGGAGCTCCAGGTAGGTGGAGCTGACTGCATAGACGTTGCTTGAGTTTGGTAACCCTCTCACTTGGGGCTCTGCAGGTAAACTTTATTGGCTCCAACTCCACCTACTTGAGCTGCCCAATGGAGTCCACTCCACTTACCTGGAGCTCCAGGGTGGAGGCTCAGGGTCGCAGAGGTATCCTTTTTATTAATGTTTATTTTGTCAAGAATATCCGTGTATGGTTGCTATGTCTCTGTCATTCCATCAAATGGCCAGGGCTGGTACCACCATTAAAGCGAATTAGGCATTCGCCTAGGGCCCAGATCTTGTGTTTTGGGGGCAGCAGCAGCATGGTTTAGCTACTGAACAGTTGGCACACTAATTAGCTTGGGCTACGGTGCAAAATAATCTACCACCAGCAATACTTTTGTGAAATCCCATAGCAACTGACAGACATTTGCAGTGATGTATTTTATTACTAGAAATGTTTGTGATGCACCATCTGTTGGAATGACTAATGCAGTGCATTTTATTATTGTATGCATTGCAAAATATATAGCAATAAATGGTGCACTGCAAATGTTAACTCTTGGGTCTTTGATGGCTTAGATTTCAACCAGTCTTGGATGGGTAGCATAGCTAGTTTGTAGTTATAAAATCCTTGCCCTTTTCATTCCAACAGATGGCGCAACACAAACATTAATGCTGCTTTTATGAATCCCAAACCAAATGGCATATAGCAGCAGACATCTTGTCATTAATGAATTTTGTTAGTGCCAATATTTGTCATGCGCCGTTTGTTTAAATGACAAATGCAGTGCAGTTTATTATTAGATGAATTGCAAAACACATACCAGAAAAAACGGTGCACTGCAAATGTTAACGCCAGGTCTGCGTTGGTTACTTAGATGGGTAGCACAGCCGGTAATTTTAATAGACAGAAGTGTCTCTTTTGAAGTAAATTTAAAAGTTCAGAGCAAGGAAGCTCATCGGGCGCAGGCAGGACCACCACACGTGCCGACACATCGGGGGGCTGATTGAGCATCGCCAACCCACCCACTGTCGGCTCTTTCAAAACCGTTAGGCTGATCCCAGAACACCTGATGCGGTGCATGCACTTCCTACCTTGTTTGTAAAAATACAGACGTGTTTATTTTGCCACAAGTACAATAAGCAAAGAAAAAAATAACAAAACTTTTCCGGTCATTTCAATGTCGTTAACGGAACTTGTGTACGCATCATTGTGAGGTTTAACTTCTTGTCAATGTAAACGATGAACGACTTGTGGGAGGTGACCTGGGATGTGATGTAAATAGAGATGGAGGGTGTGGCTAAAAAGAAAATCTGCTTTGTGATTCGTCTGCCCACACCTGAATGTCAGACTCCGCCCACAAGCTTAGGCGTCCATGAGGGGGTCCTCTTCATGGACGGGGAGACCCACCTGAAACTTCACAAGGACAGCTCCCTGGAATGGCAGAGCGTTGGGCGAGAGCGGCTGGCGCGGTCCACTCATGTCGTTGCTGCTTCTCGTTGTGATTTCTCTCCACCTGCAGGCGAACGCAAGTCGGGTTTTTTCTTCGTGGCTTTTTCTTTTACTGTTTTCTTAGTCTAATTTTGAATTTCCTGTATTTACCTTTGTCTTTAGTGCTATTGTGTTCTGTAAACATTTGTGATGCACTACGAGCACATGAAAGGCGCTATATTAAAAAAAACAAAAAAAAACAATGCGTATTAAAACGGCCCAAAGTCTGAATTGTGACTTAGCGCTGACCCTACACCCCAGTCAACTGTACGAAATAAAGCTAAGAAGTTGGACTTGGTCCGCCACAGGCAGCATTGCATTTGCGGGGTCTCGACGCACTTTGAGTGAGTGGTAGGTGTTTTTTTTTTTTTTTTTTTTTTTCTTTCACCATTCCTGGCCCCTCCCCCTTGCCCATCAGTCGGCTTAAGCCAGTTTGAGGGGCCAGCAGTGTGAGTGCCCTGCATCAGACTGATGTCCCGTCCAGGGTTGGTGCCCGTCTTGTGCCTTGTGGTTTGTTTTTTTTTTTGTTTTTTTTTTTTGCAGGTTTGGGCAGAATAAGGGGCAGTCAAATGGAGGGGCGCATCATACGAGTATTAAATCTCCTGCAAGTGCTTCAGCTCCAATGGCGTGTTTAACGTGGGTGGGTCGCCGGGTTTAAGTATTTCAGCTGCCACCCAAATTCAAGTGGCTTGTCATTTTTTATTTTTCAGACCTCCAAGGTGTAACGCTGCCTCCCAGCTTATGTCTTCATAAAATTACAGCTGCTGGCTGACTGAAGTCGCAGACCTTGCCAAGTGTGCCACCATGACTGTCACCTACACGGCCAGGGTAGCCAATGCCCGCTTCCTGGGCTTCTCCAAGTTGCTCTTGGCATGGAAGGGCAGCATCTACAAGCTGCTCTACAAGGAGTTCCTGGCGTTCTTCTTCACCTACGTGGCCCTGAGCATCAGCTACAGGTGGGGCCCAAGAAGTGGTGCCCTCAAGTGGCACCTGCCACCTATTCCAAATGGCGACACTGTTTGAAGGCTGTCTTGTTAAACGTGCCAACCATATCGCTTTGTCTCCTTTAGGTTCTTCCTGACTGACGACCAGAAGCGGTACTTCGAGAAGGTGGCCATCTACTGTGATCACTATGCCAACCTGATCCCCATGTCTTTTGTTCTTGGTGAGTTTCAGTCTCCTTGGCCCGCTTACTCTCCCTCGTGGGCAGACACTCAAGGCGCTTTGTCCTCTGCCAACAGGTTTCTATGTCACCCTGGTGGTGAACCGCTGGTGGAACCAGTACACCTCCATCCCGATGCCAGACCGCCTGATGTGCGTTATCACGGGCACCGTGCACGGCGGGGACGAGCGGGGCCGCCTCCTGAGGCGCACACTGACGCGCTACGCCAGCCTGTCGGCTCTCCTCATCCTGCGCTCGGTCAGCACGGCGGTCTTCAAGCGCTTCCCCACCATGGACCACGTCGTTGAGGCCGGTAAGCTTTTAATCTTTGAAGGTGGAGCCACGATGTGCCAGCCTGAGGGCGGGGCCACGTGATGTAGATGGGGGCGTGGTCTGCCAGTAGCCATGGGGGCTCAGTGCACAGTAAGCCAAAGAGACCCCTCTGTGGTGGAATGACAGTTAGCTGTACTGATCGTGTGTCACTCGGGACGTCACATGGACCTTGATGGCACCTTACTGCATTTACACCGATGGGGTCTCCCTCCGATTCTGAATGCGAGTCACGGCGCTGTGTCACCTGACGGAGACCCCGGGGGTACACGGCCGCTCATTTTGATGTTCAACCCTAAATTCTAGCTTGTCACTTCAGTGCCCACCCTGTGTCGATGCACTGGCTATGCTGACCCTTCCCATTTCCAAACCCACTCTGTCCAGGGTACGGTGCAGGACTGCGTGTGAAGACTCGCACAGGGGCCGATGGAGAGGGTCCAGTGAACATGGCTGCTAGTGGTGGGCTTCCGAGTCACTTTGATTGGATTGTTTTTCACCGCCCGTTTAAATCAATTTGGTTCTTCAGGGTCATTTGAATTAATTTAGAGCAACGTCTGTGGCATCGCCACCCAGTTTTGATGTGCCACGGGGGTCTGCCCGCCATCTGTGAAGTTAGTGCGATCGTCAAAGTGGGGCGATCACCAGAGTGTGTGAGTGTTGAATTGAGCGCAATCCCCAGTGCCTTCCCATCTGGGTGGGCCGTCCTGTGGTGCAGTGGCTCACGATATGGGACATGCTGGATTAGAGGCACACCTGCATATTGGAGGTCCTCGACTGGGTCCCCCCCAATCATTTTAGTCTACTTTTAAAGCACATTTAAAACAACCAATGTTGACCAAAGCTGCACATTGCAGTCTGTGAATCTGTGCATCTGTCATTCCAACAGATGGTGCATCACAAACATTAACACTGCTTATATGAATCCCATTCCAAATGGCATATACAGTGCATCCGGAAAGTATTCACAGCGCATCACTTTTTCACATTTTGTTATGTTACAGCCTTATTCCAAAATGGATTAAATTCATTCAATTTTTCCTCAGAATTCTACACACAACATCCCATAATGACAACGTGAAAAAAGTTTACTTGAAATTTTGCAAATTTATTAAAAATAAAAAAACTGAGAAAGCACAAGTACATAAGTATTCACAGCCTTTGTCATGAAGCTCCAAATTGAGCTCAGGTGCTTCCTGTTTCCCCTGATCATCCTTGAGATGTTTAATTGGAGTCCACCTGTGGTAAATTCAGTTGATTGGACATGATTTGGAAAGGCACACACCTGTCTATAGAAGGTCCCACAGTTGACAGTTCATGTCAGAGCACAAACCAAGCATGAAGTCAAAGGAATTGTCTGTAGACCTCCTAGACAGGATTGTCTTGAGGCACAAATCTGGGGAAGGTTACAGAAAAATTTCTGCTGCTTTGAAGGTCCCAATGAGCACAGTGGCCTCCATCATCCGTAAGTGGAAGAAGTTTGAAACCACCAGGACTCTTCCTAGAGCTGGCCGGCCATCTAAACTGAGCAATCGGGGGAGAAGGGCCTTAGTCAGGGAGGTGACCAAGAACCCGATGGTCACTCTGTCAGAGCTCCAGAGGTCCTCTGTGGAGAGAGCAGAACCTTCCAGAAGGCCAACCACCTCTGCAGCAATCCACCAATCAGGCCTGTATGGTAGAGTGGCCAGATGGAAGCCACTCCTTAGTAAAAGGCACATGGCAGCCCGCCTGGAGTTTGCCAAAAGGCACCTGAAGGACTCTCAGACCATGAGAAACAAAATTCTCTGGTCTGATGAGACAAGGATTGAACTCTTTGGTGTGAATGTCAGGCGTCACGTTTGGAGGAAACCAGGCACCACTCATCACCAGGCCAATACCATCCCTACAGTGAAGCATGGTGGTGGCAGCATCATGCTGTGAGGATGGAACTGGAAGACTAGTCAGGATAAAGGGAAAGATGACTGCAGCAATGTACAGAGACATCCTGGATGAAAACCTGCTCCAGAGCGCTCTTGACCTCAGACTGGGGCGACGGTTCATCTTTCAGCAGGACAACGACCCTAAGCACACAGCCAAGATATCAAAGGAGTGGCTTCAGGACAACTCCGTGAATGTCCTCGAGTGGCCCAGCCAGAGCCCAGACTTGAATCCGATTGAACATCTCTGGAGAGATCTTAAAATGGCTGTGCACCGACGCTTCCGATCCAATCTGATGGAGCTTGAGAGGTGCTGCAAAGAGGAATGGGCGAAACTGGCCAAGGATAGGTGTGCCAAGCTTGTGGCATCATATTCAAAAAGACTTGAGGCTGGAATTGAAGGCAAAGGTGCATCAACAAAGTATTGAGCAAAGGCTGTGAATACTTATGTACGTGTGATTTCTCAGTTTTTTTTATTTTTAATAAATTTGCAAAAACCTCAAGTAAACTTTTTTCACGTTGTCATTATGGGGTGTTGTGTGTAGAATTCTGAGGGAAAAATTGAATTTAATCCATTTTGGAATAAGGCTGTGACATAACAAAATGTGGAAAAAGTGATGCGCTGTGAATACTTTCCGGATGCACTGTAGTTGACCTATCTATTCCAACAGGTGGCACATCACAAACATTTCTAGCTCTGTGTGTGTGTGTGTGTGTGTGTGTGTGATGCACCCTCTGCTGGAATGACAAGTACAATGCATTTTATTACTTCATCTATTGAAATGTAATTTATTTTAGTACTTGCATGCGTTACACACTGCATTCCAACAGCTGGTGCACTGCAGTCAACACTAAGGTCCACCTTTGATTATGTAGACGGGTGGCACGGCTACTCCTTTACATGCCGTCACAAGTGAATGCACATTGCGCGACTCGTCCTCGGGTGATGATTTAGTTGGAACTTGAAAGAAAATTTATGAATGATGCAAAGTCTTTCCATTTAATGAGCTGTAAAAAGTGTGCTAAAGTAAAGCAAATTGTTAGACCTTAGAAGTTTCAGTTTTGTGTGACTAATTTGTTAAATGTATAAAGGGACACACATTAATTTTCATATTCAGTTTCCTACAATACCAATAACAAATTGCACAAACCATGCAGTTAAAGCACCCGAATATAAAGGTGCTGCTGTGTTGTAACCCCGCGATGGCCGATCAGTGACAGAGTTCTTGTTTGCGGGTGCCCAGGCGGGCAGCACTTGCCCTTTAAACACAAGAGGCTGATGGCGTCTCATGTGATTGAGATGTTTGTGCACTGGGGGGCCCTTAGGGGGTGAGATGACCTGAACCTGCATATCCTCAAACTTGACCCATTGACCAGGCCAGGTCTTTGGAGTCGAGTGGTGTTGGCACTGACTACTGTGCCTGTCATGTTGATTCTGTTCAGCCAGGGTGCTCTCTGTGTGCAGTTGGCATGTTTTCCATGTGTCCGTGTGGTGCCACCAGGTGCTCCAGTTTCCTTCCACAGTCCAAATACATGCAGGTTGGGTGAACTGGCGCCGGTGGTGGTGCATGTGTCCAATGTCCAGGGATGATTCCTGCCTTATGCCCGATGACTGCATGGATAGGCTCAACAGCCTACAGGTTTAGCAAATGGACGTACGAAAGCGCACCTCGCCATTAATCCCAGACTTTTTCCACTGTGTGTGGTTGGTGGGGACACATTTCAAAATGCTGCTGTGGCACACCCATTATTCACTGTGTGGATGAAGCTTCCCTAGAAGGCTGCATTATTCAGACTGTAGTGTGTCCAGTGGTCACTGATTTGGAGTTCAACTGGTGTGCTTTTGTACGTTTCATAAAACGCTTTCCCTTTTCCCCCCTCCCCCCCCAATTTGTGGTGTTAGAAGTTGACGTTAGCAGTTATGGATCCAGTGAGATGTTTAGCAAAACGACGCCTTTTATTGGTTAACTGAACAGATTACAACATGAAAGCTTTAAAGGCCGCCTGGGTAACTTGCAGTTCTCTCTGGCGTTTGCCTTAAAAATAGTGTGGAGCGCCCTCTTGTGGACGTGTCTGGTACTGCAGTCTCAACACTGACGGCCATGGAATCGAAAGCGTGCGAGTCCGAGCGGAGCTGCGCAGGTTAAGATAACATCTTTAAGAAACTGCAGAAGTACATTTTCTTCTCTTAATCGGTTTTCACACAAATGACTGGAATGGGCATTTTGTAGATCTTCGCGTTCCTGCTACTACGTCTCGATACATTCTGCATTGTGTGCCAGCCCTTGCTTGGGCAGAGCTATGATGTGTTGCCAAGTCAGTTCTCCATGCGACCTCGTATGTGCAAAATGAGCAGGCCCACCAAGGGGACGTCCATTTTGGGGGGTGGTCTGATCGTTCTCGTGTCTCGGCAGGGTTCATGACCAGAGATGAACGGAAGAAGTACGAGGGTCTGCGCTCTTCTCACAACAAGTACTGGATACCCTGTGTGTGGTTCACCAATTTGGCAGCCATCGCTCGCAAGGAGGGCAGAATCCGAGATGACCAGGCGCTCAAGCTGCTGCTGGAGGTAGAGTAATCCCAAGTCCGAGACCACTCTGGAGGGCCCGCTCACTCGCCTTGATGTTGCCATGTTGCCCCCACCCAAAGTGCCACACGGGTTTCTTGACCCCTTTTCTTCTTTTTCAACTCAGGAGCTCAACGTCTTCCGTGGGAACTGCAGCATGCTCTTTCACTACGACTGGATCAGCGTTCCCCTCGTCTACACGCAGGTGGGGGTCTCCCTCTAAATGTCCGGTGGGCACCCACCATCTTCTGTGGCAGGGAAGTCGTGGGCCAATTGATTTAAGTTGCCTGTTTAGTTTTATTTTTTATGTTCTGTCCGCCATGCAGGTGGTCACCATTGCCGTCTACAGCTTCTTCTTCGCCTGTCTCATCGGAAGGCAGTTTCTCGATCCCACCAGGGGCTACCCGGGCCACGACCTCGACCTTTACGTTCCTGTGTTCACCCTGCTGCAGTTCTTCTTCTACGCTGGCTGGCTCAAGGTGAGTGCTGTCGGTTGGGGGGGGGCATCTGTCTTCGGTGGAGTGGACTGTTGAGGAGGCTTGATGGGCACTGTGCCAGTCTCTTAGCGTTTTAGAGTGTTGGGCGCAGGGCACACCTTCTGTTACAGCAGCCCCTCGAGAGACCTCGGTGATTTAGGATGCGAGGCACAAAGCCTTGGCTGAGGTGGTCCGAGGGCTGAAGGCTACTGGAAAGGAGACCCCACTATTAATGGAGCATCATGGCCAGGAGGGGCGAAGGGGGTTGAGCAGCACTTGACCCCCATGAGGATACGGGGGGGGGGGGGGGCCATCCCAGGTTTATGAGATTACGGCCCAATCAGTCTACATGTGGGTTGTGGACTTCGAGAAGGCCCCTTGGGATTCTGTGGGGGTCCTGGGCCCTTAAAGGTTATTTAGAGTGAGAACGGCGCCCGCATAGTCGAGGGGAACCTCAGCACAGCTCTCGGCGGGTTGGGGGGACACGGGGAGGGCTGTCGGGTTTGTGATTGTCGTGGACGGGATATCGAGGCGCAGCCAGAGAGCGGCGGAGGTCCTGTTGGGTGGACCTCGAATGGCAGATTCTGTGACATTCGGCACACATTGGGACAGTTTGAAATGGCAGCAGTGAGGCTCGGCCCCTCCAAATCTGAGGCTGTGGCCCTCTGAGTGGAGGAGTTGTAGTATCTCGGGTGGTCTTCGTGAGTGGGATGCGACAGTGAGATGGACAGATGAATCGGGGGGGGAAATACGAGACCCCCATGTCAACTTGACGGTATGGGGATAAGGGGGTCCAGCCATCTGGAAGGTGCCCCAATGAGAATGGCCTCCACTGATCCAATTTCCACCACATTTCAGCAAGACTGGACTCTGTTGTGGTTTGAGTGCCAACTCCAAGTCTGTGCCAACACCCTCTTTTCTCTCTCTCTCGTGTGCTTCAGGTGGCAGAGCAGCTTATCAACCCCTTTGGAGAAGACGACGACGACTTTGAGATCAATCGCCTCATCGATCGAAACTTCCAGGTCAGTCCGACTGCATTACCTGAGTAGGCAGAGAAAAGGCCAACAGGGCCAGCGTTCAGTGTAGGGGCGAGGGTCAGAATTATCCGTTAAGTGGCAATGCTGGTGCCACCTGAATCTGAACATATCTGCTAGTTGCTGGCAGCTCCTTGCAGCCAAGTCTGGACTGAATGCCAGGGTGAGGAGGCTGTGGCTGAAGTCAGACATTTGGTGGGATGGTGGCACTGGCCATTGGCAGAACTGGCATTTGAATGGACGGCTGTCCTCGGCCACCATAAGTCGGTTGTAATTTGGCACAAGTTTGAGTGGTCCATTGGGCAGGGAATGACCTTGATGAGACTTTTAAACTCCGCAGGTCTCCATGATGGCCGTGGACGAGATGTACGACGACCTGCCGCTCATCGAGAAAGACCGCTACTGGAACGACTCGAACCCAAGGCCACCCTACACGGCCGCCACCGTGTTCGTCCTGCAGAAGCCCTCGTTCCAGGGCTCCACCTTTGACATGACGTGAGTTTCCTCCTCTGATTGGGTTTGGTGCCCGTTGAAGCCTGGCTGGCACTAAATGGGAGGGTGGGAGTGTAAGGTGGCCCCTTGGAGTTGGGCTGTTGGCACCGTCTCTCGTAGCCATGGACTGCGTGGATGCCAGAATGATTTTTATACTCCTGGGTAAGCTGGCATCCTTATGCGACTGCTAGTGATGGGCACTGGGGGCTCTCCAGGTTGAAGCCCTTTTATACAGTACACTGCTTGGCTTGTCACTGTGTCCGTCCTGTACAGTAGTGGTTGGCATCTAAGATGGCACCAGTGAAAAGTAAAAATCCTCCCATCCTTTGCCATAGACATTTTTAGTGGGTGCTTCAAAGCTTCTACCCACTGGGGCATCTACCACTAAAGTGGGCACACACTGGAGGCACCAGGCTGCATACAGACCTTTCAGTGACCTGCTGCTGGTGCCACACACTTGTGGACCCATGTGGTGCCAGTGTGCCCGGCTCTCTGCTGACCTTTTTTTCTTTTCCCCCTTCCCAGAATTCCAAAGGAGGAGATGCACTTCCAGCCGCTGGAGGACATCGATGAGAACATGGAGGACCAGGACTGCAGCGATGTGCCCGGGCTCCACTACAACCTGCCACTTTTCAATCGCCTTCTGAGTGCCGCCCCGTCGCCCGCCACCCTCGGCAGTGCCCTGAGCCGCTCCACCACCCGCCGCCTGCAGCTCCTCAAGCGGCACCCCAGCTCCGGCTCCGGCTCCGAGGGGGGCTCCATGTACTCGTGCCTTTGCCAGGACACCCAAAGCACCGTTTGCAGCTGTGGTGCCTACAGCCAGCACCCGCCAATCAACACCATTAAATTTGTGCGAACGGACAGCGAGACCCAGGATGGCGAGCCTGCCTCAGATGGGCATGTGCCCAGCAGTGCCATCGATGGGCAGGATGGCAAGGTGGCGACGGTTGAGCCTACCGGTGAGGAGGAAGGCCACCAACTGATGCACTCGCCAGTGGAGAAGCTGGAAAGTGAGCTGCTGCGGGTGCCCGTCGGTGGCGAGAAGCCCGGCTTGGCTGTGACGCTGATCGAGAGCTTTGCGCAGCCAGTTGCCCACCACGATAGCTCTGTCCAGGACTTCTTGGCTTTCCAGAATCAGCAGAACCAGCTGGTGAGCAGGAGGGATGCAGTTGTGGCCCAGCAGGAGAAGCTCCTCCAAGCCAGTGAGACTCTGCTCTCTTTCGCCCCAAGTGGTGGACATTATAATGTGCAGGAACAGCCGCCACCACCAACGCTGGCACCAGCGCCACCCCCTCAGTGGACAACTCTGGACAAGAGCAGCCTGCGCCTCCGCAGCGCCAGCATGGGCTCCGACTTCAGCGTCACGCTGCCAGTTTGTGATGGACACTTCTGCCCCCTGGAGGCAGAAAATGGCATTTATTAGATGGAGGGGGTGAAAGGCCCGGTCTTGTTCTGGTGTGGCATCCCACCTTTTAAATGGACTCGGACCTGCCAAGTGAATGGACGGAGTATCACTGGGGGTCTGTGTGGCTTGAGGGAGGTCACTGTAGTTTATATGTTTTTCCTCCGGACCCCCGAAAACCCCTTTTACATGGATCAGGGTTTAGGGGGTCTTGGGTTGGGTCTGTCCTCGTACACCACACCAAGAAGGACTCTTTTTAAAGGATAGAGGTGATGGTTCGGCCACGGACTGTCCTGCTGGCTTTCGGGACACTACATGGTGGGCTCCTCTTTTTAATGGGCCACAAAGAAGCCGATTTTAATTTTGATGTGAACTGGTCAGCTTGAAGACCCTAAATGAACAAGGTGGGTTTTTGCTTTGAAATGACTGCAATTCCTAACACAAACTGTAGATGGTGCTATACTGCTGGTCCTGGCAGCTTCATAGATCGGCAGCTTTTACAGCCTGAAGGGGGCGCCAGAGCCCACCTGCCATTGGGGTTTTCTTTCTGCGAGGACTGAAGGAGAATTTTGCACTTTTTTTTTAGTTTTGGTTTTTCTGACCATTTTGATACAATAAACTGTCACTCTTGTAAACGTCTGGTGACATCCATGGGTACAGCTGGTGGTGGGTGACAAGGTGCAGGGGCGGTGGGGGTCAAAATTTGCAAAAATTTTTTTTTTTTTAAAAGGGGGCTCATGAGAATGCCGGTGGGAGCCAAATGAGTACACAGAGGCGAAGGGGACAACCACCCAAGCCATGAGCCCAGCGGAAGATGCAGGGGGCACTAAAACAGCCCAGTGCATCACTGAAATGGGGTTGGCATGGGCAAAGCAAAATGCCACTCAAGTCTGTTAAATTCCTTTCCTTTTTTATGTGTAAGGTAAATGAGTACCCAGGACCCTTCAAACTTAATCGAGGTGGGGTGGCCCAGGGGTGACGTCACAGATCATCTGTGCTGGAGCCATTTTTGTTACACAGTAAGTGTGGTCAAGCAAAGGGCACGTCAGTGCCAGCACAGATGATGATGTAGTGATGCCATATTGACTACACCACTGGAGGGACCCGAGAGTATCGAGTGCCAGCCGTACCCGAGGACTTGATCCCGAGTTGCGTCCACTTGGATGTGATGTTCTGTATCAACAGCCAGCTTTGCTCGTAACCCTTGAGACTTTCATTAAACACCTGTCACGATCGGGGACACACACACACACACCCCATCTGTGTATTTGGTGCTTGACTTCATCTTACTCCTCATTTGTGTGAAAGGGGTGAGAAACGACACTCGCTCATCACTGTGCTAAAAGTTGGTGTCTGCAGCAAACGGTTTGTGGACCAGTGCCATCTCGGCATCCCCTGTGCCCTGCACTAGCAGGAGGCGGAAAAATCCCGAAATGACGTCGGTGTCGACGAGCAGCTGGCTCACTTTGACCTTTTCTGACGTTTTTTTTTTTTTTTTGCCAGACTATCATCGACAAATTACAAATGGTGCTGATCATCATAATCAATGCCCACCTTTACGACTACTGCCAGTCTAAACAGGACAGTCAGCAGCAGATGACGCTGACGCCAAACTTGAACATCACTGAAGTTGGGCAGATTAGAATCACCTGAGCGGGTGTCACTTTCACTGCCCGTATGGATATCTGATGACCCATCATCATCATCACCACCATTATGGCTTGCTGTGAACCCTGGCCCAATTTCAGTTCTAAAACTTGCTTTATGCCTTTTTGTTTGCTATTGGGTTTTTGGTTCAAGACTCCACCCTACTCATGAATATTGATGAGTTACCAGCATGGTGGCAGACTGCATGAATTTTTTTTTTTTTTCATCCACCAGGTGGCAGCAGAGTATGGGCCTGAGATGTAATTAATGACAGGCCGCCCTGAAAACAGACTTGGGCTTAACTAATCACACAGAATTGTGAGCCCTGGTCAGGCTCGGGGTTAACGCCAAGGCATTTATTCACTGTGTGGGCATCTTTAGAGCCCACTGTGCTTGGGGGGGGGTTTGTTTTGGCCACCTATTGGTCTGTTTTGTCCAACCAAAGAAGCCTCATTGTGGAAAGAGGATGTGCAGATGACAACGAGGGAACCTGAAAAGTGTGACGGTGACCACTGGTGGTGGGCAATGGCTGTTAAAGGTGGAGGTGGGCAATGCAGGGCTGCTGCCCCTTTCTAATTCAACAAACTCGCTCTGTAGCCCCACTTGGCCAAACCGATGGGTCGGTCATGGCTAACTGAGATGACAGGCTCCATGCAGACACTTCAATGGAAGAATCTGGAAATAAACACAAACTGGCCAGAGGGAACATGCAGGACTCTTCCAGGAGGGGAATACGTTGCGACAACCCAGGTGGGCTAAGCTGCCAATGCACCCAGCAGGTACAGGTGTGGACCATTACCATCTTGTTAAGAGGTGGATGCCAGCCCTGTGCCCTTTAAGGTCTCTCCTTCTCCTTGTTTCCCAAGATGTCCCTCACCAGTCAATCAGCTGGACCCCACCCAGCTGGCATTTAACCAGCTGTAGTCCAGAACACAACAGGAACCCCAGTAAAGGGGCTGAAGGTCCCACCATAAAGAGATACACATTACCAGCTGAGGTGGTCTTCCAGGGCTGATAGAACCCCTACTGTTTCAAGACTCCATTTTAGTGAAGAGCGAATCAGATGTCATGTGGAGAAGGGGCACAGCTCTGCCAGGGGGCAGGAAGGGGGGGCACCAGTCACCTCTTCTTGTTGGCAGGAGGGAGCGACTGCAGCTGACCGAGGTAACCGGTGAATAACGGTGGCCTCTCAGTGTTGTCGCGGGACGCACTCGGACCCCCGCACTCACCTCAGTTTCATAGTCTAAATGCTGCCACCTGCTGGTCTTATGCCAGTCACAAGAGGAGACGTGTGGCTCTAGGATGGGTCAGATTTGCCAACTGTAGTAATTTAAAGGACTGGACATCGCTGGCTGTGACAAATTTACTGACTGTGCTATGATTTGTCACCACGCCCGTTTTTCTGGCAGCCAATGACGTGAGGCCTGCTGGAGCCGGTCAAGTCCAGTTAGCAGCCATTCTGCTGTGGTCCATAAAATGGGAGACGGCCGAGCTTATGGTCTGTTTGTGAAGCCCTCGTCACTCCATACACTGCTGGGTGAGCGCGCGCACACACACACACACACACAGAGCCCACCCAGCCCATCACAGTACACAAACACCTTCAATGGGGGGGCGTCCCACCGCCCTCCTTCAACTCACCAAGATTACGTAAAGGAGGGCAACAAATTGTGCTGGAAAAATCGTCTAACGCAATGTGTCTCGACCCACCACAAGTGTCTTTGGGACCTGGGGGGCACTACCCGCACCCATTCCCAGCTTGGTGAATCAAAGACCCTCTGCCCAGGGCCGGGTCCCCCTTGGTGCACACAGTGCATCAGAGCTGCGGTGATGGCTTAGCCAACCCACCACGATCCTCCACCATCATAAAGAGGCGGCACCTGTGACCCCCCCCCAATCCCCAGCCACTGGCGGCCCCCCGACTCTTTTTGGGGTTATGACCCACCAGTGCTTGTGTTTATCCACTTCATCCTCTTCAGTTTGTTTTTTGCTGCGGCCCTTTAAAGTGCCATCGACCTCTTTCTGTGTGTGTTTGAGAGTTGTGGGCAATTTGTGAATAAGTAAGTGCACCCCTGAACGTTTCTTTTTTTTTAAACACACGAGGCCCCGTTAAAGTTTGATCTTCACGTTAAGTTTCTACTGATGAAGGTGATGGCTTTGGTTCAAACAGCTGGTGTTGCCCCCTCAAGGCGATGGTCTACCCATCTCTGACATGGACTGGCAACATCGGGTGATGGGTGGGTGTGCCTACCAGGCATTGACTTGGCCTCTGTGGGACCCTCCATTTGTTTCATTTCAGCCATTCGGTGGTGGGCTTAGGGTCCTCGTCCCATTTCAAGGTCCACTCGTGGTTGAGCTTCAATCTTCTGATCGTTGGTCTCCTGTTATCCTCAAGTCCCCTCCTGTGGTGCAATGTGGGATTCTGGGATACAGCAATGCAGCGTCAGCCCCCCCGTTTACAGTTGCTGTCCAAGGATGGCTTTGGTTTACGAGACCCCAGCTCCTGCTTGGGTGGTCCAGTGACTCCACAGGTAAACACGAGTCTGCCCCTGATGTTCTTTTTTGTGTGCCGGTCCTTGACAAAGTGGTGGCTCCAAGGTAGGGATCTGCGCCGGTAATCAGAAGGTTGGCAGTAGGCCAGAAGTGGCTCTACTCCGGTGGGCCCTTGAACAAGACCCTTAACCTGCAACTGCTTTGTCCTGGCCATGACGTTAATCTGCAAGCAGGTCCGCCAACTTAACAGGGAAAGGCTGGTGGCAGGATTGGCACTCCAGACCCTGTCAATAAACCTCAACCTGTTCCAGTGTGGCACTGAGGTGTCACCCACTGGATTTGGGTGGTTTGTCGTGTGGTGGGTGTGGCAACACGCCAATTGGGGGGGGGTGGCATACACTGAACAGCATAAGATGTAAGGATGAGCAGACATGACAGAATATAAATACTTAACGCCTTTAAATTGAGATGCGTTACTCGTAAGGATTGGTTTCTTAATAAAGCGATTGAGCGGAACAAAAGTCTGCAGTCGCCCCGATCCATTTCAAACGATTACCCAGGATTTCTCCACGTTATTTCCCAGTTCACCTTCATCACTTCCCCATTGCCCAAGTTAGCCAAACTTGTCCAGTGTGGTAAAAAAAAAAAAAAAAAAAAAAAAAAAAAAGAAAAAGAAATAAGGAGGGCAGAATCCACGCGCGGGCGGGCACAGAAACCAAAAAGTCAGCGCGGTCCAATTCCAGTTTATTGATAGTGCAAAGGGGGGAAAACGGAAGGGAGGGCTGCAAGGTTAGGATTTAAAACGCCTCTCGTCCTCCCATTTTCCCCACACACCAATTTAAAAGAAAAAAATAAAAAAAACCTGCTAAATAAATAAAAAGGTACACCTCAAAAAGAAAAGAAAAGAAAAATAAAAGGCACCCTGCCATTGCTCTACATAAAGCGCCGAAAAAGAGAAGCAGACAGAAGAACAGCCGAGGGGCTCAGCTCAGTCAAACGGATGGCTTCCCCGTTCCTGGCACTCAGAGCGGTTTTGCTCGACGGATGCCCAGCTGAGGACACACAGAGTGGCACAGAAGCTTCGTGTTTGTTAACAACAACATCCAGCCAGACAAGGGGGGCCGCAGCTCCGATTCGATCGCCTGGTTCTTTATAAAGCTACCAGTGTGTCTTAACCCAAAAAAACAAAGCAGACATTAGCAGCGGTGGTCAGCAGGGGGCAGTGTGGGCGTCAATAATAAAAACACAAAAGAGATCGGCTGCTTACGTTTAAAACCATCCACCCATTTCATGGATCCACTGGGGAAACTAAAAATCAAATAAAAAATAATAATAATAATAATAATAATTTGAATGAGCTTAACACTACGGGCCGAAATTTTTTTTTTTTTTTTTTTAAGTGATTCTTTGGTTAAAAACAAAAGATGATTGTCTACAAAGCACACCACGGGCACAACTGGATGAGTGGGTGGGCCGTCCTTCCTTTACGGCTGCCGCTCTGTCTTGGGGGAGGGGCGGACATTAAAAGGGAGGTCGAGGGAAACAAAAAGTACATTCGCAGGCGGGAAACTGAAGTTTGAAACTGAAGGCAAAATGAAAAAAAAAAACCCAAACCAGAACTCCCATTTTAGATGGAAACCCGCGGGCCCCGTGGCGCAGTCAGCGGGCCACACGTGTGCAGACCTGCATTACCGGGGCGGCTCCGGCGTATTCACTTCGACAAAGAGAGAGAAACTTCAGGAAGAAACATGGCCGACAACTGGCCGTGAGGGAAACGGTCAACGGAAAGATGGCGGTCACACTGAAGAACACAAGAATGTATGAAAACGTTCAACGGGGTGCATGGCGGCCGCCTCGCTCAAGCCACACGCTTACCCACGCAGTCCCCTAGAATCTCATTGCGAGGGGAGGAAGGTCTGGGCTGCTGGTGGTCTTCACACCCATTGCAGATCATTTCTGTCCCCAGCACTGTGACGAAGCCCCCTTAACTAACCTAAGAAGAAGACTGTAGTGTTATCAGGTCCACCCGCCCCATGCGGCAGCAGCAGTGGTGGTGGTCAGAGATGTCCGTCCGGTGTCCCACATAGGAAGTCCGCTGTCCACTCGAGTGAGCTGCTCTTCTGCGTCAGAGTAAGAAATGGGCACCACTGCGTTCAAGTGAAGTCTCGTCAGCAAGGTGGGCTTTTATCTGGGCAGCGTCTGCTGCAGCCGAGAGAGGTGTCCCCTCCGTGCATTGGTGAACTGTCTCTGTTGTGCCAGGAAGGACTGGGCCTGTCCTGGGGTGCCAGCTCGGTCCTGTGTCACCCGGTGCTGCAGTGCCATCCCCTAAAAAGAGACAGAGAGAGAGAGAGAGAGAAGTGGAAAGCGCCATTCAGTCACCTGGAGAGACCAGAAGGCTGCCAGTCTCTATCCTGCGAACACACTGTGATGTTTAATGAGTCAAGTTTGGTTTAAGTGGATCCCAGAGAATATGAATTTTAATGCCCATGGTCACCGTCACTGCCGCTGTCATTGTCACCATTCAGTTTTCCTCTGGTGATTTGTATTTTTCTCTCCCCCCATCCCAAAACTGTCCAAGTCAATCCATTTTTCCATTACAAGCTTGTGTGAAAGAGGGGGGGGCCTGTGCTGGCATCATTAAGGGCAAGGCATGAACCAACTCGGAATGGGATGCCAGTCCACACCAATCTGGAGTGACAAATTTGACAAACAAATATGTCTTTGGGGAGGAGGGAGGACACAATGGGAAACCCCAGGGTGGGACAACACGATTTGGATACGAAGCCACCAAATAAATAAGACCAGACGTCCCAAAGCGAAGCCCACACTGCCCCCCCGTTCCTAATCCTGCTGAGGACTCACCATGTTGTACCAGGCGCTGATGATCAGCTTCTCCTCCTTTTCATGGCGGCTCTTTGCTTTTTCAAAGTCATGCTATGGGGGTAAAAAAAAGAAAAAAAAAAAAAAAAGCTAAGCAAACTCACAGCGGCAAGTTCTAGAAAGAGCAACCGAGGACGTCTGGCACATCTCCACTACTCCACGTTGCCCTTTGTTTTAGGAAACACAAAGCCTCCTTGGCAATGGCAGCCTGGGCACCAGAGGCCTCGGTTGCCTTTTGGTGTCAAAAGAGCAGTGAGGTGGCAGAAATGGCAAATCACCTCCAGATGCTGCAGCTTTTTCTCCTTTTCTTGTAGTTGATTTTTTAAGGCCACCACCTCAGGGGCTACGGCGTCGGGCTGTTTGGCGTCCAGAGTTTTGATGACCTGTTCAACGAACATAAATAAATAAATAATAAGACAAATACAGGCCCCTTTCGCCAGGGCCATCTTAACACATGGGCACGCTGGGTAGTTGTCTGGGGGCACCACGCTAATCTATGTATGTTGTGTCTTGCTGAGTGGTTATGTAGGTAGGGGTCCCAGTACACCGCTTTGCCCAGGGGGGCCTATAATACTGTTAAGACGGCCCTGCCTTTCACTCCGGGCCTAAGAATTGCTACTTACAGTCCGCGCTCTCTCCACATATCGGTTACATCGCTCCTCCATCATCTTCAGGTCGGCGTCCTTCTTCTTTAAGATCTCCTCAAGCTCATCGATTTTCTTAGCGGCTGCAAAGAGAGAGCCGAGCAGATGACTTTCATCAGGATGGACGTTTTATTCTAACTTGTCTTAGTGATGATGGTATATATGGGGGTACATTACATCCACTCACTCCTTCACGCATTCCAACACGAGATCAAAAGGGACAACCCAGCATGACGTGCCGGTCCACATGCCCACCCGCCCACACTGGCACAGCATGCTGGCCTCGCTTACACGTGACAGTGTGATAAATATGACGTGGAGCTCGACAGTCCACATAACAACAGAAAGTTCACGTCGGGTTATCTGCTCCGTACTGGTCAGTCACGAGGCGGAAATGCGTCCAAGTGTGCAGTGAACTGGGAGGTCACTTCATCAGGTCCAGCTTTCCAGTGCTGGATACGACCAACATTGGCTTTCAGCACAGCCGGAATTCCTCAAGGCTTGCAACGTGCTGGAAATACGACCTGACAGCATCAGGTATCTCCTGCATGTTCTCAGCCACACGTCATTTGGGCAAAAGTCACCCCAGAGGTGCACCACTGGAGGCCAATGAAGTACGGAGGGCGGCCATGAAGGTATGCATGTGGTCGGCAACGATGTTCAGGTACACGGTGAAATTCTCGTTAAGAAGTCTAACGTGTGGCAAGAAAAAAAAAACGTACGGCACACCCTGACACCACCACCACCACCACCACCACCACGGTGACACGAGGCGGGCACAGACCCACAACCTCACGCCGTTGATCTCAAACGTCACCCGACCACCTGCATGGCGCAGCAGCCATTTAACAGTCAACTGTCACCACAGAGGGCAATTGGAGCTACAAAAACCAAGTGAGGGTGAATTCTGGGATACCAGAAGGAAAAAGAATTGGCTATAAACACCTTAAATAAAATGTAATAAACTCAAATGTATTGAAAATGTATATTCAGATCACATCATCACTTAAAAAGTAGCTTTGCCACAGACACACAACTTTCCAGTCTTCAGTCGCCCAGTTTTGTTGGTGCTGTAGCCTCACTGAGGGGGTCCGCTGCTGCCAGCTGTCTATTTTAAGATCTGCCCGTCTGCTCGCCACTCTTGAGAATCGGTGGCCTTTCCGTCACTTTGAACAAGTCTTTCCATTCGAGTCTGACCACCCTGACCTCGTCTTTTTTGCTCACTGAACGTTTCTGGTGCAAAAAACGAGGAAAGGAACTGGAACCACCACCACCACCACGACGTCTGGAACCCACAAACACATCCCAGTCAAAGCAGCCATTCTGACAGTTGTGTGAAACGAGCACATCTGCAGGCCACAGATCAGGGTCTCTGCACCAACATGTGAGTGGATTTAATAAGGTGGGCGCCGCGGGTGCGTCACATCACACGACTCCGTACTCGACACTGTTGCTAGAGAGCACCCGAGATGCCACGGCCGTTTTTACATTTTCTAGCAGCATGCAAACATTAATGAAGTGAACGGTTGCCTACTGGAGGTGTCCACTTTAGGTTCAAGGCCATCAATGTATTCCCGTTTCTTCTGCAAATCAGAATGAGCTTCATGGAGCTTCGCCCTTCAGAAAAAGAAAGCAGACAGGAAAATAAAAATGTTGAGATTACAAAGACTGGATATGAAATCCAATAATACGACTCATCCAGTGTCCCTTTAACCCCAAGAGCGAGGACATTCAACTTTAAATTTTAGAGGCTTAGTTTTCCTTTACAATGACAGCGACTGATCCTTTTCTTAAGCAATTTGGAAGCACATGACACACAGTGAAAGTTCTAGAACGTTAGAACCATCTAGACGAGGACGGGCCAGTCAGCCCAACAAAGCTCGCCAGTCCTGTCCACTTATTAACATCAAGTCGACTTTTGAAAGTCCCTAAAGTCTTACTGTCTACCACACTCCTTGGTCGCTCATGACACCATATTTGGGTTACCCTGCAGTTTTACTGAATGGACATTTTGTCCAATTTTGTTTAGTTCATCACTTCCTACTCTCAGTGCTCATCAATAACACAGTTAATTAAAACGTACGAAAGGGCAGAAAACAAACCCTACTAATAAACGGTAAAGGACTTTGGGAGTGTCGAATCAGAAACCTTCCTGCGGGTTTACCAACACACCATTTCTTCATTTTAATTCAAGTGTAGTGCTAGGGGGTGTTGTACCGTGTCAGCCATTATGGATGTACTGAGAATGAATTAAAGTTCATTCAAAAGACGTTAATTAAACACAAAAACAGGCCACTAATTAAGAAAATTTGGGTTAGAATGAAAACCTGCAGCCACTGATGTCCTCCAGGACCGGAGTTGGGGACCCCTGCTCTACAGTATGTAAGTTCACATATTTATTATGTACAGTGGCTATAGAAAAGAATCCCCCCTTTGAAATATTTACAGCCTTGAATGAACACACAAACTTGTATTTCTTCCCAGCTTTACTTACTCAATGCCATCTCTAACTTCCAAGTGAAAGAATTCACAGCTACAGTTCAGAAGAATTTAAAAAAAATCAAAAACAAGAAATCCTGAGATTAATAAAAGACCCCCCCAAAGTCAATCAGGCGTCAGTGCCCACCATTTCCATTGCAGACCCTGGTTACTGTCTGTGATCAACTGTAATCCGTGTGTTTAGTGAAGATGTTCCTGGTCCATTCATTCCCTTACTTGGTAGAGCAACTGACGGTGGGTGGCAGGTCACTTTCAAAAGACCTCAGGGACAGGGTTGTGGACAGACAAGGCAGGAGATGGAGACAAAAATATCTCAAAGGCTTTATCAATCCCAAGGCACTCAGTAAAGTCCATCATAGAGAAGTGTTTGGTACTCCTAGGACCCTCCAAACTGGATGGACGAGCAAGGAGGAAACTGGTAAGAGAGGCCACTGGCCACT
>JANRMT010062829.1:50458564-50492773 GCA_026402145.1 Polypterus bichir lapradei
TTTGCAAGATTTGCCCTGAAAGAGTTAACTAGACGTGACAAACACCGTGGACCGGGGACGTCGAGAACAGTGCTCGTGAGCGAAAGCGCTGCAAGTGACAAAGGGCCTGCAGCTCCACTCTGTTGAACTGACGTCAATTTGAGGACACTGCTGCCCTTAAATTTAAGCACCACACTGATGGTCTGCTATTTATCAGGAGCTGGGCCAGCTAGTGAGTAAGAACCATCAACCATAGTTATTATTTCATTAGACTGGGACCATCTAATCTGCACATTGATTGTTCTGATGGGATAAGAGCCAATGCTGAGATTGATATGACAGAGCCGCTGGTCCTACGTCATCGCTGCTGTTCTTCAAGTCACCCCAGGGACAAATAAAGTATAATCTAATAAAGTGTTACATTGAAATTGAAGACCAACGTCCTGATACATCAAGACTGAGCCAGCGGTCAAGTCCAGGAAATCTGCCTTTCGGAGTGTAGGAGTCCACTCATTCTAGCATGGCGGCCCACATCTGATTAAAGTTTCAACCCATTTTACAGAGGATGGAGTGCTTTCTTTGTGAATGGTAGTGAAGGAATTGTTCATCACTAGAAGACCTTGTCGTGTTTCCTAAACAGGATCATTTAACCAAAAAAGTGTGCCTTTGAAACAACTTAAATGGCAAGAACATAAAGCATAAAAACGGGGAAAAAGGGACCTCTGATGAAGCACGGAGGCAGGAAGAGAAACCATTGGCAATGATCACCAGCAGACAAGCTCACTCACTAATCGTCAGCGATGGCCAAATCAGTTCTAAACTAAGAAAGAGTTAGCATGTGGGGGTGAAGGATTTTCAACTTACAAATGCTCATCGAGTTTCCTCTTCAACAGCAAAGACTGAAAAAGAAAAACAAAGCAAGTAAGCCATTGGACTTGAACTGTTAGGCAAGAATGAGACGGTAAAGTTCAAATAAATAAATAACGGAGGAAATCAAAAAAAAGCATGCAGATATTGGAGAAGCCATACTTACAATGGCCTGCTGGATTCAATGGCAAGCGATCAAGCAAGTTAAGAGACAGGGGAAGAAGACAACAAGGTTATGTTTTCAATGAGAAATAAAAGAATCACACATTCAAATGCATCACTTTAAATCAGCACAGAGTCTGAAGGATCGACATCTCCTGTTCATCACTTGATCGGCTCATGCAAACAATAATGAATCACTAATAAGAGATAATATGCAAAATCGCAAAAAAACATATTAGTTGGCCTGTTGGAGCTAATGTCCACAACAGCATTCTAAAATTTCAAAGCAGGGGAGCAAAAACGGGGGAACAAAAAATAGAATAAAAAAAACAAAAAAAAAAACAAAAAAAATTTCACACAACACCCATCAGCAAAAAGCTCAGTCAAGAAAGGCACCCTAATTCACTTCAAAAAGATTCTTAACAGAAGCCTATATGCTGACAAACTTGATTCACCGCCACTTCAGTTTGTCCCAATCCATGCAAAGACCACAAGAACAAACTGCTTTAATAGGACAGCAGGTCAGGTTCAGGGGGGCGGAGCTTGTCAGGCTCAGGGGGCGGGGCTTTTCAGAAGGCTCTGGAATGAGGTCTGCTAAACTGCCATCTATAGTTAAGGTGAGTGGATTTTCCCCCAGTGTAGTATGGGAGTGGTGTGGAAACTGAGTGAAGACGACAAGGTGGGGCATTTGGGGGGGGGGAAGTGATGGTGTGTGTGCTTGGATGGGACAATGGCGGAACGTGTGACAACTCATCTTCTTGGTAAAACTAACACGTCTCATGAAGATTGAATCCCAGCAATAACATTTATTTCTAGAGCACGTATTCATACAAATGATGGAGCTCAAAGTGCTTTACAGGATGAAGAATGAGAAAAAAGACAAAATATATAAGAAATGAAATTAGGCAATACTAATTAACATTGAATAAAAGTAAGGTCCAATGGCTGGACAAAAAAAAAAAACAAAATCTGCAAGGGCTCCAGGCCACGAGACCACCCAGCCCCCTCTAGGCATTCTACCTAACATCAATGACCTCAATCAGTCCTCATGGTATTCAAGGTTCACATGGAAGAACTTGATGATGACGGTCATGTGGACTTCTGGCCTTTAATCCATGAATGTAGGGACAGCACGGTGCTTTGATCGGGTGGAGGGGGGCGCAGATCGCACAAACTTTTTTTATTAGTGGGTGAATAGTCCAGCTCAGGAAGGATTCAGGTTCAGAATAATAAGAAAAGCCATCTAAAGACTGGCTCACTATGAGTGCTTGGCCATCAAAAGCCAGCTCCTCCGGTGTGAACTTTCGGACACGTAACTTGGTCTTTAGGCCCTGCTTTTATGGTCCAAGCTCCACTACACACGTCTCCGGCCGCCCTCAGCTGACCTTCCAAAACTGGCATTACGGTGCGACGCAGGTGCTGTGCTCGTCAAAACGCCAACCGTCCCACTGTCCCTGGAGCCAATCAGGACAGCTGCAGACACCCGAATCTAGAAGCGAGGTCCCACCTCTCCAAGACTTTGATTTCTTTGCTGTAGACTTACAATGTCTATCATTTATGTTAACAATACGTACACATATGAGGGGCAGTCAAAAAGCTCCCAGAATTGTGATATAGCTGGAGAGTGAGAGATCACATTGTTGTGGAGGGGAGTGCAGCATGTCTGTAGACTGGTTTTGGCATGTAGTATTGTTTTACCGTTTGAGCTACACTTGTGCATAGTCATTCGGTGCGATATCGCAGTTCGAACAACGTGCTAACATCAAGTTCACGTGCAAACTGGGGACTCGTATGCTAGCAGATTTCCCCAATGACTATGCACCTGTCTAACTCAAATGGTAATTAAAACTATTCTACACGTGGAAACCAATCCAGACCTGTTGTAACTGGTCTACAGACTTGTAATCTGATCTCTCACTCTCCTGCTATATCACAATTCCCGGAAACTTTCTGACTGCCCCTCTTACAACACCTCCATATAAATATGACAACGGCTGGCACAGCCACACATGGCACACAGACTGCATTACTAGTGGACATGTGGAGCAGACATTATGCATGTCAAGCCAATAATGAAAGGGAAAAAAAAAAAAGGAGTAAACCACTAACTAGTAAAGTCTAATATTTCATAACGGACCGCCGTGGTACAACTTACAGAATTTCTCTCTTAGCTGGAGGTGTCAGCCTCCTCATTTGCTGTTTGAGTTTCACCTCAAGTCACCTTTCACGTCATAGGCCAGTAGACTGATTACGTTCTGTCGGTTTAGGATAGAAATGACGTGATGAGTGATTCAAGCAATGCACTGCATGCCAAAAAATGTCCCCCAGCACAATGTCTGCATAATTTACTGTAAGAAGACATTAGCATTGTTTAAAAAAAAAAAATATATATAACCGGACAACTTGGGATTTTTGACAGATAAGTTGGGGCGCCCACACTGGAGCAGATGTAACGTGATGCCTACAGAGTCACAAACTCACCTGTGGTAAAGTCTCTTCAGCCTCCCACCAATGCACAAGCCCGCGTTGGAGCCCATTTTTTAAAAAGCTTAAAAAGTAAATTTTGTGACTGAGAGGCAGTCACTGCTTTACCTAAAGTGCCGATTGAAATTTAGAGGCAATACGGGATAAAGCAAAAAGAAGATTAAAAAAAAAAAAAAAATCGGGAGTGGTCTCCCCGAGACGTTCTCATACACTCAGATATTTGAGGAGTAAACCGCAAGACAAGGATTATATTTTTACATTATGTACATTAAAGAACTATCAACGACAAATCAAATCAAATGAATAATAAATTGAACAATGTCACACACACGTGCGAGTAGGAGGCAGCTAAAGGGCTTAGAGAATGGTACTGACTCACCCGGCCAGGGGGTGTTGGGGTGCACCGACTCTCCTTCTAAGTTCCCTGCAGACCTTTCCCGGGAAATCTCACCAAGTTCTGGTGCCTCAACTTAGGACACGTCACTTCCTGTCCCGGCTCCCGGGGACGTCACTTCCTGTCCCAAGCCCCCCAAGGACGACGTCACTTCCTGTCCTGCCCCCGAGGACGATGTCACTTCCACAAGACTCCCTATAAAGCCGCCTCACTCCCCTCCTCCGGATGACAGTTCTGTTTTGGACTCAGTCTTGTAATCTACTCTGGTCTTACAATTCTTTATTTTTGTAGCCAGGAACATATTATACAGGTGGCTGTCCCAAACCTTTATCATGTCTGGAGTCTCATTGTGTCACAACAATTATTATAAAAGTATTCTGCAGCTGCATGAACAAAAAAAAAGTACCACTTCCATTTAGCGGAAATAGCTCAAATGTTGATAGAAATCTACGTTTTGTACCTAATACTCGTATGCAAAATTTGGTTGACCTAAGTGGACTCGTACTCGTGTTATCGTGTTCACACACACAATTCCAATTTGGAATCAGGGAGGTCTAAACCCGTCGAGATACAGCAAAATTGCAAAATTGAATTTTTGGATGATTCCAATACTTTCCCTATACGGAAAAGTAAAAACCTGCAAGTTTAGGAGCCATCCAGCCATTTTGACAAGTGGTCCTCCTTAGGGTCACCCAGTGAAGACAACAGTCGAAGAAGGAACAACTTGAAGTGTGGCGGTGGATCAAAGCAGCTTCTAAGAGCTCACCTAGCTTGTTGGCAATTAGCTTTTGATTTCTAGACAAACAACAAAAATTAACCAATTTATTTCAATCATTGAAAGCATTAGATGTCTTACATCCTCAGCCTTGCCGTCTTGCTCCTGCAGTGCTTTCTGGAGTTCCTCCACTTGGCTCCGGAGTGCAGTAATTTGCAGCTGGTTCAGCCTGGGGCAACAAAAACAAAGTTTATGAGAATACAATTATTACAAAAGTCATTACTTGAGACAGCCATACTGGTGACGTTTGGGCTAACATTACATTTACTTAACATCCAACAGTGTAAGTGCTGATCGTGTACTGACGAAGTCCATGCTGAAAATGAAAAGCGTGACAGTGTGGCTGTATTAGTAGTCGGCCAGGATGAGGACGTTCTCCTTGGCTTTATCTAGACGCCTGAATGCTAGCGGTTACTGCATTGGGCCCGACTTCATTTCTGGCAGCATGAGACGTAATTTTTAGGTTGTGAGAAGAAACAGGCAGCTGATGGAGAAGATGTGGGACTGAAATAAAAACAATGATTCAGGCTTCTGCAACAACTTAAGTTGTATTAGAACAGATGTGATGACAGCAGGCCATTCAGTCCAACAAGCCTGTCCGTCCTCTTCAGCTCGGGTCTGCAAAATGACTTTTGGATTTGAAGATCCATAAAGTCCTGCTGTGCACCACTCTGCTTGGTTATTTCATGTGTCTGATGTGGAGTCTTGGCTTCTCCTGGCTGGTGTTCAACTTCATGTCGTTTGCTATCATTGTTCATTTTTGATTCTTTTGTATGGGTTAATTATATTTGTTTTATGTTTTAATGCCTCGGCTATGCTCCACGTGTTTTGCAGGTTGCCCCCCCAAAGGAGTGGTGCCAAATGCCAATCACCGCAAGGACCTATAATTTCTGGAGGGTCTTCCGCAGGTCCTGGCGGTTGGTTCATTGTGAAGGTGCTCTGGAGCAGGCAAGTTCTTGTCTTTTGCTGTGCCTTCTGCTTTTCTTGTGAATTTCTGGATTTTGGATCCTGTGGAAGAGAGGTGACAAAGAGAGTTGTGGCAGGGTGGAATGGGTAGGTAAGAGTGTCAGAAGTGATTTGTGACAGACGGGTATCAGCAAGAGTGAAAGGGAAGGTCTACAGGACGGTCGTGAGACCAGCTATGTTGTATGGGTTGGAGACGGTGGCACAGGAGACAGAGCTGGAGGTGGCAGAGTTAAAGATGTTAAGATTTGCATTGGGTGTGATGAGGATGGACAGGATTAGAAATGAGGACATTAGAGGGTCAGCTCAAGTTGGACGGTTGGGAGACAAAGTCAGAGAGGCGAGATTGTGTTGGGTTGGACATGTGCAGACGAGAGATGTGGAGTATATTGGGCGAAGGGTGCGAAGGATAGAGCTGCCAGGGAAGAGGAAAAGAGGAAAAGAAGCTTTATGGATGTGGTGAGCGTAACAGAGCAAGATGGAGAGGACAGGAAAATATGGAACAAGATGATCCACTATGGCGAGCCCTAATGGGAGCGGCCAAAAGAAGAAACAGCTCTGTTTTTGACCTTCGTCATTGGATCGTGTTTTTGGATGTTGTTTGCATCGGATTGCCTCTGTGTCTCAGGAAGAGTCTTTTGCTTCTTGTGCTCCATGAGGGCCATTTTGATAAAATAAACTTTTTAATTTTTTTTTTTTATAAAAGTTTGTTTGGTTTGGTAGTATAGCGCCCTCTAGTGGGCATTTTTTTTAGGGACGTACCTTTTGTGACTTTTTGCCTCGAGGACTCCCAGTCACAATAGTTACGATTCTTTGCTTGAAGAAAAACACTTTCTAACATTTGTGCAAAATCTGCCCTTAACACGTTCCCGATCGCGTCTTCCCATTTTCTTGTTGTAGAATTTATTTTAAAGCAACCGCTGCGACCCACTGTCCCAATTTCTTTCATCATTTTAAACACTTTGATCACGTCACCCCTTATCTCCGTTTGCATTCTAACCTGCTGTTTTAAGCAGTGCATTCACAGAGGGATGCAGACAGCAGGACTTGCTGCTCACCCCCAGGAGACTACAGCTTGATTAGTGTGAAACAGCAGCTTGGTGTGAAGCAGATAAAGAAAGACGTTAAAATAATAAAAGAAAACGAAAACTGAAATGGCAGCTATGTCTACAGTTATTAATAAGAATGGACACTAGTTGTGGTTTGCTTGCTATAATAATTTTTCAGCGTTTTCACACAATAACCACAGGTCATGCGCTGCTGTCAAAAGATGAATTGTCACTCCCAAACAGCAGAAAAGTGACAAATGACCCAAGATTATCCGACCACCATAAATGGTCAACGGAAAAGGTTTTATTAACTCTTTCAGGGCTGAGGTCGACTGTTGTCAAAAGGAGGAGATGACGATGGTAAATCGACTGTAAACTGTGACAAAACCAACCGTTATGTTTTAGTTGGACTCTCGTTGCTAGAAGGAAAGTTAGATTCATTGGTTTGAATGAGATTTCCTGCACTCGCAGGAGTATCAAGGCACAGACGGCAGCAAAAATGGCACTGACATCTGGCGAGAGATCAAAACGAATGCGTAAAGCAAAAAGCTCCGTGGACGACATTTTCCTATTATGTCTGAAATGGACTATGACTTGTCAGACTCAGATTTTGATACAAGTAACTGTAAATGAACGTGAGGTTCCAGCTTCAGCTGATTGGTCCCCAGTTAGTGACAATGTTCACCAGGGAGGACTGCCACTTAACAATGATAAGAGGTAGAAACCAGATTGCAATGCACTGCGACTGTGTCCCAGCCACGCAGAGACAGCCTGGCCACACATTCCTTGGCAAACTGGTAGCCACAGCAAGCAGCAACAGACGTTTTATGTTGATTTCTGTGTGAAACCATCGCTTGTCAGAAATGTTTTTTTGGAAAAAATATTCAGCCCTCAAAGAGTTAAATCGATGCCTGGCTGACTGGCACTGTGAGACACGTCTTCCTTTCATTCCTGGAGCAATTGTTCTGTGCAGCCTTCCAGCTCCATCATGTGTACTTTTCCTCCAACTTCATAATGGGGTGAAAGTCAATCCTGTTAGTATTAGGAGCAAGGCAGGGTCCAACCCTGGTCCAGGGGTCTAGGAGATTTCATTTTTTAAATAGATCTAGGCAGCATGGTGGCAAAGCGGCAAGTGCTACTGTCACACACACTCACAAAGCTTTGGGATCAGATCATGGCCTAGGCCCTGTCACGAGTTTGTACGCTCTTCCCATTTCGCATCGGCTTCCTCTCAAATCTAAACGGCACGTAAAATTTGGCTTATTGGAGGCTCTGGAGTGACCCTGAAGCAGAGGGTGTCAATAAGCGTGCACTTCAATGTTCTGCTGTGCCATCCCAGAGTTTGCTCCTACTGCTGACACAATGAATTTTTTCAATGTATAATTAAAATGGATTAATAGTTGCAGTCATAAAACGGCACTTTGTTTTCAACCAGTAGTGCTGGCTGTCATTTTCTAAAATGAAGGATTAGTCAGATTTGTGGTAACGACGTCACATTTCCTAGCATGGCCTCCTTGCCACATGTGGTTGAATTACCACTCAGAACTCAGAAGACACTTCCGGAGGTGCAGCAACAAATGTTCAAGAGTAACTTCATATTCATCTTTGATTTCCTGACGTCCTTCAGGTGCCATTCTGCCCTTTTCGTGTAATTTGTCTCCAGGTCACCAGATATGCAAAGTCTGTATTAAATAAATAGAGTCGTAACAGGCAAGGGCCTCATTGTGAATGTATTCCCAAAAAGCTAACAAATGAAAAAATAAAAAAGCAACACATGAAAACTAAAGTCTGTTCGCATAGAGGAATGTTAAGGTGTGGCTAAAAGTAGCGTGAATGTAATGAGATACGTGATGATGATGAGAAATGTGGTGCAAGTGATAAGGCCTGTGTGTCCATTACAGAAGTAACCATCAGATCACAGTGACCACTAAAATTCCCACATTGCTGCTGTGGGATACCAAGGATGCCTTTATTGGTTGGGCAAATTTAAGCCAAATCACTGGTGTTTGAGGGGCTGGGTGGTCCAGCACAGTGCATCAAAGCACATCTTATTGTTATCTTCACAGAACTAGTGAGGCCGGATGAGATGCCTGCTGGGAGGCTCCTGGGCTCATTGTGAAGAATCTGGCAGTCAGTGAGTCGCAAGTCAAAGAGGTGACACTCTGCTTGCAGCATCAGGATATCATTGGTCACTCAACACTGCTGACTGTCGTCACAAACGTGCGCAGCTAAAAGGCTCAAAAGACGGCAATTCCTCGTCAAACTAGGGGACGGCAGAGTGCACCGATTCTTGTTCTTTTCAATCTTGGGAAATTCCGCTTGGGTCCGATCATAGACATAGAATTACTAGACGCCCACCGCATGACCAGCAGCATCGTACGTCAACGTCGCCGCCATTTTGCGAGTGGCACTGCTGTGAAGTGAAGTAATGGATAAAGATGCCTCACGCATGTGCTGCTTGGGATTATACAAACCGCTGTACGCTCCAAACCAGATCCCGGGGGATTACATCTCATAGGTAAGGCTGAACACTTGTTTGGTTATATTTGGCCATTAGAAAATCCCGTTTTATAATCTTAACTTTAGCTATGCCAGGCTAAGCTAGCAAAGCTATACATTTATGTGCTCAAGTGAGCCTCCAAACAACGTTTAAGCTAAATGTACTTAGTCACTAACTATGTAGATTGTTATTAGCTGTTAACATTTCTCAAACTCTGAAGGTTTCCCAAAGAAAATCGACCTCAGGAAGCAGTGGGAGGTCAGGTAGCCCTTAGACGGGATTTTGAGAAAGCTGTCCTGTGCTACATTGGTAACAGACGCTGTACCGGCATCATATGATCAAAGCTACCACTCGCTCACATTAGAAAACAAAGGCGGTTTGATGATTCCTTCTGAGGGTCCAGTCAAGGCAGTCAAAGTAGCTGAGCGTGTTATCTGACAGTCGACATGAGGGCAAGCTGTCAGTGGATCTTTGACCGATCAGTTTGTTTGGGCTGAGATTGGTTCAGATGATGTGTTTTTTCTCAAGGAGCACATCGAGGAACACACAGTTTGAAATTGACAGCCATCATTTTATTCTCATGCCTTTAGTTGTGTCCGTCTTCCACAAACTAAGGCTGCACCATATTGACAGACTGAATACTCTCAAATGACAGAGTAGCAACACACGGAAAAATCTATGTAAGACAGTTCTGTTTCAAGGATTTTAGATCCGATCCTGTATATATTTAAGTAACTACATTGTGTGTGTGAGAAAGAGATTGAGAGAGGAAGGAGTGAAATGCATTCAGAAATTATTAAGCCAATTTTTATACAATAAAATTGTTTATTTTTGTCATTGAGTGGATCATTTTACTGTTAAAAGAAAGACCAGACTGCCAGTTGCAGTCTTACCATTTTGACTTCCAGACATTGTTTAAGTTTTCGTCTCAATAATTTATAATAATAATACATTTTATTTAATAGGCACCTTTCTTAGCACTCAAGGTCACCTTACAATAAAATTAAACGACATTAGTAAAATTAAAACAAGAGAATGATAAATCAAAAAGCAATAATTAGCAAACAAACAGACAACTGGCAGTAACAGTGCAAAATTCACAATTGGTATGCCAGTTTGAAAAGATAAGTTTTGAATGAAGTTTTAAAATGTGTTATTGAATCGAGCTGACAAATATGAGAGGGAAGAGAATTCCCGAGTTGAGGAGCACCAGGAGAGACGCTCGAGCTCCCATAGCACTGAGTATGAGGTGCGGTACAGAAAGTTGAGCTGCAGATGAGGATCTGAGTGAGCAAGAGGAGTGCAAGTCTGGAGGAGATCAGTGAGGTGTGGAGAGCTTTAAATGTTCAGACTGGGATTTAGTATTGTGAACAGGGAGCCAGTGAAGTTGAGAGAGCAGGTGTGATGTGTTCAGTGGATTTAGAGCAGCAGGTTATTATCCTGACAGCAGAATGTTGAAGAAGTTGTAAGCGATGGATACGTTTTTGTGGGATGCCAGAGAGAATAGCATTACAGTAATCTACACGTGAGGTGACTCGGACATTAACCGATACTTCAGTAGTGTGTTGGGTAAGAACAGGACAAAGTCTAAAAATGTTTCGGAGAAGGCAGTCCGAGAAATGTTACTTATATGGGAGGAATTATTTAATAATAATAATTATTTAATAATTGCCATTATTAGTGTATAATTGGATATAAATAATTGCATGTAAACAATTCGCCAAAATCTGTTGTATGTAAACGACACTGTTTTAAACGTCATTGTTTTTTCCTCAGAAAACCCGGTTTCCACGACTACCTGTATTAGTTTAAATGGCACTTTTTCGTAATCGTGCCGACTGGGCAACACAGTGAATGCAGCGTCTATCTATATATGTCTATGGGTCCGATGACATGACTTCTGGGTCCGGCCCCGAGGACATCACTTCTGGTTCCTGTCTGATGACATCATTTCCTGTCTCCCACTATATAACCACCATGTGTGCCTTTTTTCTTTGTTCTTTATTATGGACTGATCTGTATCATTTGAACCACCATTTTGCTTCAACTTCTGGCAGCCAATTACAAGTGTATGGGCGGCTGCCCCCAACCCTCTTTTCCCGTGTTGTGCGGATCACTTTACAGTGTATGTGAACAGGTGTCGGACTCGTGCAGCTTGGACACCAATCTGGTTATCTTAAATGAGGAGCTTCATTTCTTTTTCTGATGTTTCCTAAAATCTATGAACAGCTCTTTGGGGTTTTACTGTCTTAAAACGAGGATGGACAGGATTAGAAATGAGGACACTAGAGGGTCAGGTCAGGTTGGACGGTTTGGAGACAAAGTCAGAGAGGTAAGAATGCGTCAGTTTGGACATGTGCAGAGGAGAGACGCCAAGTATATTGGGAGAAGGGTGCTAAGGATAGAGCTTCCATGTAAGAGGAGAAGAGGAAGAGAAGGTTTATGGACGTGGTGAGAAAGGACATGAAGGTGATGGGTGTGACAGAGCATGATGATAAGGACAGAAGGATATGGAAGAAGATGATCCGCTGTGGTGACCCCTAATGGGAGCAGCCAAAAGAAGAAAGGAGAGCTCGAGTCACCAACAATGGAAGTTTTAAGTGATACCTACAAGCAATCTGTGTAAGTCCTGTTCAAGACTAATAAAATCAACCCTGTGCTCCGAGTTTAGGATCATTTCTCACTCTCCCTAGACATCTGTTATCAAGCGTATTAGACCACCACTTCTGGGTTCACCAGTTTTTGTGACATGATGTACGTGTGCTACTCCGCTCTGTGTGTGTCAAGTTCACTGACCAGATCAAGTGCAGTTACAAGGTTTTTTGGTGGAGTTTCAGATGTTATTATTGTTTCCTGCATGTCCTACCTACTCTCTCTTTGAGCCATTATGAATTATCAGTGCCTTGGTAGTATTCTCTCACCAGATCCTTTCATTGGATTGACTGTTTGGAGTGCGACATTGCTGAACAGAGATACTGCAGCCTTAGGATTTATCACGTTAGTAAATGTATGGTTGTGCATTTCCACAAGCTGGGACTTAAAGCAGTGTTGGTGATGCGACAGTCTTTTCATTCTTCATGACACTAGTGACAAGATGAAACTAGCTCTGAAGCATTTCAACAGTGTAATCATTCATCGGCCGGGTTACCTGTTCTCCGTCTCCAGTCTGTTCTGGCTACGCCGAGACTCCTCCAGCTGGCTCTGTACTTCACTTAGCTTCTGACGGGAGGCTTCTTCCTCCGCACAGAGCGTTTTGTTCTCCTGCTGGAGTCGCATAATCGTTTCTCTAATTGGAAGAGAATGGAAGAGAGCAAACATGTAACGTTACAAAATGAAAAAGAAAGATGAATGAGGAAAAAATGAATAGGACTTATTACAAGCAAGTAAAATACTTGAACATGTCAGCTTAGAGGCTGCAGAGGTAAAAACAGGTTAGAAAATGATTTCTAATATGTAACATCACCCGTGCTCACAGATTATTTGAATGAATGAACACTAATTAGTAGGAGTTAAGATACCTCACTAAGTATAGCTGGGCCCTTTCACTTTAGTCAGCTTCCTTGACACCACCGTTCAACTGAAAGACAACACCCTTGTAACTTCTGTTTTTCACAAACCAACAGACAGATGAACCTACCTATGAAGTGATAGCTTCCACCCCAAGCATATAAGGTGCTTCATTATTTTCACCCAAGCCATACGGTACAATCGTATTTGCTCAGACCCAACAGACCGGGATAAACAACTGTAGGAGCTCAGACAAGATTTCCATCAGACAAGGTTATACCCCCAAAACAACAGATACTCAAATAAGAAGAGCTATTGCCATACCCAGAGACAACCTTCTGGAATATAAAAACAAAGACAACAAGAACCGCATCCCTCTTATTGTCACCTACAACCCACATCTTGAAGCACTTTGAAAAATTATAAAAGAACTTCAGCCAATGCTAAACACTGAAAAATGTATTTCCTGAAATACAGACAACCACCAAACCTTCAGCAACTAATTGTCAGAAGCTCCCTAGGTGAACCAACAGAAAATGGCACATCTCCCTGCCTACAGTAAAGATGTAAAATGTGTGCCCATATTTGTAATACAGACTGTATAGTTATACCACACTGCCGACTAGAACATCACATAAAGGGATCATTTTCCTTCAGATCACCTAATGTGGTCTACCTAATTCTCTGCATGAAATGTCCTGACACTGCACTCTATGTGGGAGAAACTGGACAAACACTCTGCCAGAGAATGAATTTACACAGGGTCCACATTAAACATGGCAACACAGATGTTCCTGTAGCGGCCCACTTTAACAGCCATGGACACTGTGAGTGGGACTTTCAAGTCACAGGGCTTATGGGCAACTTCAGAACACAGCAAGAGAGAAAAGAATGGGAAGTTAAAATTTAATACATTGCAACATGATTTGAACAGAGACAAGAGTTTTATGGCCAGACATGAGGATTGTTTGCATCTCTCAGACTGACACAGACAACCTGACTACAGATCCATATTGTATTGAAAAACTCATTAGAAACTTCAAAAGACTTTGTTGGACAGTTGCCTTATCCAAAGATCTTGACCATACATTGTTCTTCTCTCTTGTTAAATGAACCCTAGCCTGAAGGAGTCTATTCATTTTTTACATTTAAGATTTACTAATGTTGTTTCTTGTCCTAGTGTGTATATAAACACAGTGAACTCCAGTTTCTGTAGTACATCTCGCCTGAAGAAGGGGCCTGAGTTGCCTCGAAATATTGTAATCTTTTTAGTTAGCCAATGAAAGGTGTCATTTTGCTCGACTTTTCACTAAGTGTATAATTATATATGATGAACGTCTTACTTGAGCTCAGCAGGCATGATCTCAGCTGTAAGATTCTGCACCCCCTCATCACACAAGGAATCTTCTGTAAAAATAATAAACATAAGATAGGCAGCCAGTTGTTTAGTGCACGACACACTAGGAAGACTGTCACATCCAAACAATACAGATAAGTTCTAAGAGCAAACCATTTGGTGAGACCACCTACGGGCAACACCCAAAATTTCTTTATGTAAAACATTTGTATGGTAAGCCAGGCCTCGTGTTAAATGTTCCCTGCAATGCTATGCGCTGGCTTACCTCCCTGACGAAGATACTGGGGCTGGAACTGCACAAAGCACATGTCATCAATCCTTTCTCGCAAGGCGTCCCGGTCCACCATAAGTCGCTGAAACAATGAAAAAATCGGCTTAGTAAATACTCACAGATCAGGCCCCCCGTGACGCTACACTGAATTAAGCAGAACGGAGCAGATTAAAATCACGCTTTTAGAAGGGTGCACGATGTGGGGGTGTTGAACTCTGGGCCAGGAGGGCCGCAGTGGCTGCAGGTTTTCATTCTAACCCTTTTTCTAATCAGCAACCAGTTTTCACTGCTAATTACCGTAACTCCTTTTTCCCTTCATTTTAATAGCCCTGTTTTTAAGGATTCAGTGCTCTGAATTGAAAACAGAAATGAGACATGAAACAAGCCAACAGATGACCAGCTAAATTGGGACTCCAAACTCCAACCAATTTTACTCGAATCACTTACTTAATGAGAAGCCGATTCTTGCTGTTAATTAAACTTGTTATTTAATTCCATGGCTTGTTGCTGCTCTCAAACTGTTGATTTTCTGTTTTTTCTAAGAACACTATCAAAATGTTTTGGTGAACCTGGGGGGGGGGAGATCAGCTTTACTGAGAACCTTACCCTTCTTTATTTTCAGATATTGTGTGATGGGCACAGGTGAGCTGGTCATGTGGCGGCCTGTTTTGTGTCTCATTATTGTTTGTCAGCTAATTAAGAAAAAAAAGTTAATTAGCAGCAAAAACTGGTCACTGATGAAGAAGATGGTTAGAATGAAAACCTGCAGCCACTGCGGCCCTCCAGGACCGACACTGCACACCCCTGCCCTAATCGAGAAGCTCAAACTGCATTATCACCGAGGTGCTTCAAAATTGAACTCAAAGAAAAATACATCTGCAAGGTCAGAGATTGCCACCTGGAAACCAACATGAAAACAAGTGGGTCTTGGGTTTGTTTTAGAAGCATCCAACCAACCCACCATATTCTGAAATGGATTATTTCAGCACACTCTTTTTAATAAGCTATTAAAGCATCTGTGGGAACAGGGCAAGAACAGTCTCTGTGCCAGTCCAACACACACGGAGAGCATTACCCAGATACGGACTGGCAAAGATGCAGCATTTGTCTGATGTGTAATTAGTCAGAGAAAATGCACAAGCACTAGGACCAACATCTTGTGCTCAACAAATCTGCTAAAATACACTAGTGAGCTAAAGTGAAACCAACATGGACATCCTGGGACTTTTATCTCTAAGAACTGATCCCTTTTTTATACCCATTTTCAAAGCCAACTTATCATCTGCTGTTAGCATAAGATGGCATAGGGGTCTTCTAGCAAAAAGCAGAGGACAGCAGCAGCAAGTGTGGAGAAGGTCACTGACAGTGCCCACCACTTTTCTCATTTTGGAAGGCACACCATGGGGGGGTCTTTGCATTGTTTGGAATCTCATCAATTAGTCCACTTTTTCCAAAACGTTAATAGCAGCAGTAACCCGTGACGTGAGGTGAGGTTCATGGCTGGTGAGGCACTAACTCCTTCACAGTCAGATTTACAAATATATGAACGCCAAAGAGTAGCTTATACACTACTCAGTTGGCAGCCTGCACATTGCCTACTGGTTATGTTCCATATCTCATCAGCATTCTTTACACACACATCGGTAAGGCGCATATTTAGCTAAGAAAGAACGTTACATTTATAGCGGAGGGAGCACATTTGCTCCTCACCCTCCACGTGTTCTTAATTTGCCGTTGCAAGTCCACAATTCATACTCATTCAATACAAATGAAAGTATAGAGTGGTGTACAAATACAAACAGATTTCAATTTTGACCTTAATTGAAATATTTAGTTGTTTTAAAAAGCTTTTAATTCTAATGCTTTAATTGATTTTAATACAGACTGTTCAACAAAAGGATAACAAAAAAAACAAAAGAATATTTTAAAGTCCAAATTTCGTTTTTTAAATATTGGATTGTGTTTTTTCTTAGTCTGATCCCATTTTATTATAAAACTGAAAACCGTTTATGGTCTTACCTTTAGAGTAATCCCTCGCTATATCGCGCTTCGACTTTCGCGGCTTCACTCTACCGTGGATTTTATACGTAAACATATCTAAATATATAACGCGGATTTTCCGCTGCTTCGTGGGTTTCTGTGGACAATGGGTCTTTTTACTTCTGGTACATGCTTCCTCAGTTGCTTTCATACAAGGGGCACTACTGGCGGATGGCTGAGAAGCTACCCAATCAGAGCACGCAGTTCAGTTCCTGTGTGCTGATTGGCTCAGCGACGGTGCGCCAAATTCGATTGCATATGGTTTTTACTTCGCAGATTCCAGTTCTGGAACGCAACCCCCGCGATAAAGGAGGGATCACTGTATTTGTAAATGAAGTCCACGCGCATGTCCTTCTCCACGAAAATCTCTGTCACTTTCAAGTAAAAGTCCTCCTTATTTTCTTTTAGTTTTAAAAATCTTAATCTTCCATTTTGGCAGCACTTGACTTGCTGATATCGCTAACTTATCGGCGCCTCTGCGTAGAACAGCAGCAACGAGCATCTGTTGGGCTTCAGGACGGCATGGTACTGTCTGCCTCACCCTGTGCCTTCACTGCGGTTTAATGTCCGATCAGCAAAACTAAACATGTCACACACATTCATTAAAGATATTAGCCAGACTGTGGAAAGTCAGAGTGTATTATAAACGTGTCTGCAAACATTATATTGGTGACAGACAGAGAGACAGCAATGGGCACGTGCATCAACCCCGTGTGTGAGGGAGAGCGCAGTCTGAGGTGAGGCGAGGCTCGTTGCTGCTGCACCTCGCGTTTCTCTCCTGTATTTGAACAGGAAATGCGCCAATTCAGCGATTTTGACTATAAAAATGATCAAAATTATTGGAATCATATAGAAAAAGAATTTATAGCACAGACCAGTGGACATATTTATTTTAAGTTATCATTATTAGTTTTTTTTACTTTTCATGATGACAGGGGAGACCGAACATCCCTGGCAGTAACTGATGAGCAGACACTTGCATGAATTTGTACCTATCGTTCACACCCATGTCAAGTCACTACAAGTGACCTTTCTTTTTAAAGTGTATTTATCCTTCATGCTTTTGTTTTGATTCAAGTGTCTCAAAGGCTGAATTATGTATGCATGACACCTGTAAGTGTGGAAACCGCCCAAAATGAAAGAAACAGTAAATAATAAAATAACGTAAAATGATCAAACCCACTTAATCCAAATTAATGTCACGGGTCAGCACTGCTAAATGGATCCAGCTATAAAGAAATCCATTCAATTCTTAAAGCCTGCCATTACTAAATAAATCAAAACCAGACTGAATGAATAATAAAATTGTAAAGCTGTTCCCTTAAATGGCAAAGGAAGGGATTTGAGAACTCACCTCCTTCTCCTTGAGCAGAGCCTCGTACTTTAGATGAACGTTCTTGTACTCAAACTGCCACTTTTCGGCTTTGATTGCTTCTGAAGAGTGCTTACTGTGCAGCTCCTGAATCTTAAAATTTAAAAAAGAAAAAAGGCTCAATTCCTCCCCAAGTACAACGGGTGCAAAGCAGAAACGAGGACACCACGACTACATCTGCAGTGGGACGGCAGTAAGTGCAAAATGAAGCTGCCATTCACACGTCCAATGTTAGAGGATAACCAAGTTGTCATCTACGCTATGGAAAAGGGGCTTTCCATTAGGCCAAGCGGACGAGACGCCATACTGAAAAGTACCTGTTTCTTATAAATTTCCAGCTGGCTGCGGGCGCTGTTGGCTTTCCTCAGCTCTTCTTCCAGTTCGCACGTGCGCTGCATGTACACGGTGTTCCTCTCCTCCAGGAGCCTAACCTGTCTCCGCAGATCTCCAAGATCTTCCAGCTTCTTCTTATAGGTATCCACCATTGCCTCTAAGCGGTTCACTCTGTCGGACGAGTGCCTATAAAGCAATAAGAAACATTTTAGTATTATAAATCAACAAAACGCGCTTTGCCTAATTTCACGTGGAGAGGTTTCTTTATGTAGAATATTATAGTAAAAGCCAGAAGGGTTTGGCCATTTTGTAAGTATCAAACACTCAAAAGGATGAAGGATGGCCTCATGTTAAAAATGCTCATTCAGTGCTGCGCAAATCTTTATTCCCACATAGCATAACAGTCGTTATGTTACAGATGTCAATATAATGTCCTGTCAAAGCAATTCAAACTGTGCAAGTGTTACTGTTTATTGAAAACAAAGAAACAGCTCATTCGTGGATCTGCTGAGTCTGCTGTGATGGATGGCCAAGAGCATTACTCAGACCACCGTGTTGAGGACATTATCTCCCTCAAGACACTAGAGGGCAGTCCTCCTGGGTTTCTACAGCATCATGGATGTCGGGACTTGCAGTTTGGAACAGCCCTGCTGGGCTCCATTGATGCCGCCAGAGGGTACTGCTGGGTCCCAGGAGGAACCTCTTCCACCACACCTGGAAGTGCTGGAGGGGTTTCTCGACCTTCTTCCGGGTGTGGCAGAAGAGGTTCCTCCTGGGACCCTGCAGCACTCCCTGGTGCTGTAAAAGGAGCCACTTCACCACCAATCAGAGAGCCAGAGTCGGATGGTGGAGTGGGAGAAACAGAAACAAATTTTGTTTACTTGTATTTGGTGCTGTGTACTGTGGGGAGCAAGAGAAAGATGGTTGCCCATTGAAGAACGTGTGCGGTTTTGAACTTGTGTCTCAGCCTGTCTGTGTTGGGGTTTGGGGAGCGGTACGCCCCGTGGTGAACCACACAGCCTAATCAAAATTCAGGGGACCTGCTGGATTCAAACCCAAAATGGTCAGAGAGAAAAAAATAGAGAAAAATTTCCTCCTTAAAAACAACTGCTGTTCAGTGTGTCGCGGATGCCAGGGGCGATGACCCGGCCGGGACGCCTTGGAGGACCGGAAGTGGGCGTGTGCCCATCTGGGATCACGTGGGGGCCGCCTTCCTGGTTGCTTTGGGGGCCACGGGTTCAGGGCATGGAAGCCCCACCCTGTAGGGGCCCGTGGTCACCGCCAGGAGGCGCCCCAATGCCTTGGGAACTTGTGACCTCAGCACTTCCGCCACACCAGGAAGTGCTGGGGGGAAGATTTAGAAGGGCACCCGGAGAGCTGCTGGGAGAACAGCTGGCACTTCCGCCACGCTGTGGCGTGGCCAACAAGGGAATGTCAGGAACCACCTGGAGCTCATCCGGGAGAATATAAAAGGGGCCGTCTCCCTTCATTCGAGGCTGGAGTCGGGTGGAAGAAGGACAAGGCACGAGAGGAGAGTGGAGGCGGCCCGAGAAGAGGCATTTGTGTGGCCAGGACTGAGTGTTGGGGTTTGTGCACTATTTGGACTGGGTCTGAGTGACCAATATCTGTAAATATTATTGTAAAATAAATACGTGTGGTGGTGAAGAACAACATGTCCACCTGTCTGTGTCCGGGTCAAGTCCACAAGTGTTAGACTGGGGTTGGTCTTCAAACCTCCGTCTAGGGGGTCTTTATCATCTCTATCTGCGGTTATGCACAGGAGATGCAGGTGGTTCTGTAAAGCACTTTACAATTAAACCCACTAAGAAATGCACTGTGCAAATACTGTCTAAACATGGCGTGACAACTTGTTAGGAAAAGACAGACATGCAAACCACCGAGCATGACGATGGTGTGAAGACCAGGAAGGATGCCCCTCAATGACGACTGGGGCTTTCACAATTTAACAGCTTAAAGCCATTTTTTATTGTGTAGCCACTAATGGGCTAAGCCAAACATGGATTCAAGCTGAAGCCAACACTCTGTTGAAAGTGGGTGGCAGGGTGTTACACTGGTCAGTGCTGCTGCTGGGTTCAAACGAGTTTGAGGGGTCACTCCAGGTCTGTGTGCGTCTGCCCCACATTTCAAACACAGGGTTGTGTTTATTGGAAACTCTACATTACCTTGGCATGAGTAAGTGTGCCAGGCAGTGCAATGGCACCCCCTTCAGGGATATTACGTGTCTTGCACTTCAGTCTGCCTGACAGCACATTAGATTATTAAGTTAGCCTACGTAGAATAAATGATGATTTGTAAGATAAAATACTTGACTTGTACTCACCGGAGGATGTCCATTTCATCTTTGAGGGACTGGGCCTCTTCAGCTAGGCTGGTCAGCTCTTCATTGCGATGCTGCAGCTCTGCCACTTGGCGCTCCAACTCCTCTGTTCTGATTTGTAGGTCGTCTTTGGAGGTGTCCAGCCTGTAACAAGACCATCAAATAATTCAACACCCTGCAATGCAGCTACACCCTAGGGGGAGGCTTCAATTGTTTTTTTTGTGCAATATTCCAACTGATGGGTGGTCTGTTGTGGACACCCATAAAGAGTTTCTGGCTTGTCCTCCTAGTCAACTAATCATCCTCTAGCTGTCTGCGAGTCTGAATTGGACTGTCCGTTGTGAGAAAATGAATAAATTTAGAAGCTCTTAATAACTTTAAAGTCTGTACGTAAAGTCAAAAGGAAGTGTCTAAGTAATTAGATTCACTGTAATGGGATGTGCAGTTGTCTAATAACCTAATTCAGGGCTGTTTCCCAACTTTGTACCTAATGCTACTGGAATGGGCTCCGGAACTTCACTTCGAAAGGATTAAGTGGGTTTGAGTATGTCACGTGTGAACCCTGGGCATGTACAGCTGCCCTAACCTGACACAGACAGGCCGAACACGGGTGAAGCACACAACACCCGGTTTATTGTCAGTTCAGCACACAGGGCCCAAATCACCAACACAGCACGACACAGTCCCTTCTCTGCCACCAGTCCCACCGCCTCCACTCATCCTCAGGCTTTGTTCTCTTCCTCCCGACTCTGGCACCCCGAGTTGTGGAAGCTGTCCCCTATTATAGAGCACCCGGAAGTGCTCCAGATGTTCCACAGTCTCCTTCCGGCTGTGACAGCAGCTCTGTAGAGAAGGGCTCAGCCGTGCTCTATACGTCCCCTGGTGGTGGCCACAGGCCCCAGCAGGGCTGAGCTTCCCTGCCCCGTGGCACTGCCCTCTGTCGTCCCGGGGGAAGCATTGCCCCATGCAAGCTCCTTGCCCTAGTCCTTCCATTACGAAGATGTCCCGGCTGCCCATTACACATGTTATGATCCAAAGTCTAAACACCAGTGGCAATTCTGCTTCACAATCTGACGAACCAACACTAATGGATGAGCAAATACAGTACAATCCCTCTTAACCGGCCACCTCAGGAAAGGACCCATGGCTGGTTGCCGTTTTGGCCGGTTAATCAGACGAATACCTATTTTCATGTAGAAAAATATTTCTTGTACTGTACTTCAATGTTCCTGAAGAAACCATATCCACAAGACTTCACCCATGATTTCACACACAGGTTTTTTTTCGCGTACAACAACTGGACAGTGTGGTGTAGCGGGTCCACAGCTCAAGTCAAAAAGGCCACTTTTTAAATAAATAATCGCCACACTCGTATGTGTAGCCAATTAGTTTAGCGATCACGGAGCTGGAGTGACAGGTATTGAAGATATCGTGGAGGCTTTGGGCTGGTTTAGCGCCAGCGTGAGCGCCCTGGCCGCTGGGGAAAGAACCCAAGTCTCGGTCCGGATGGAGCCCGACGTAGCCAGGGATCGGAGGGCTACCGAACCAGTGGGGAAGGCAGCTGCACCTGCAGGTAAGGTGACTCTCCTGTTGCGAAGCCCGATGGGAGAAGCAGGGGAGCCGCCAGGTAGAAAGAAGGCACCGTGTTTTGGATTTTAAGAGACATTGTTTTAACCTCGTTTGCGTTGTTTTTAAAGGACTTCTCTTTTCACTAATGGATTTTAACCTCCACTAATTCACTCGTTCTAATGGATTATTTATTTAAAGAAGACTTTTGATACACTGCACTTTATTTAATTTGAACACTGTTTTGTTGTTTGCTGGTTTTAAAATACCTCTCACCTTCCAGGAAAGAAGGAAATGCATACATATAAAGAAGAACTCAGGATTAAAAAAAAAAAAAAAAAAAAAATTATTTTAACAGGCCGGTTAATCCGTCAGCCGGTTAATGCGAGGCCAGTTACGAGGGATTGTACTGTATTAGAACATATATGAGGCAACACTAGTGCTTAAAGTCAGGACTAACCTCAAGGGGGCGCTGTAAACAAAATACTCAATAGTAGGTTTAGTTTTCTTTCTTGTTCTGCTTCTGTGCCAACGCTGTGACACATCAAAGGTTAACAGTGAGTTTTGTTAGCCACAGCTGCTCTTTGTCCTGCCAATTGCCTGGCACCGAGGTCAGTAATATGCAGCAGGCGAGGTGTGCAGGGAGATTAAGGAAACCTGAGGTATGAGCCCCAGCAACGCTGCCTGCTTCTACCAAGTGGGGACCTTTTTCAGTATTACAAAGTAACTCATCTTCGACATTCCACGTAAACCATTCCCTCCATAAGAGAGGCTGTCACAGCCACAAGTGACAGCCTGTCTCATGCCACAAACTAGGTGACCATCTGACCTGTAATTTTCCTCCTGCAGCTGTTCCAGTTGGCTCTGTAGCAGAAGCAGCTTCTTACTGGTTATGGTGGTGGTTTCATCGGGTGCTTCGGGCCGCTGCGTTCCATGTTTTTGCAGCTCTGCCAGCTCAGACAACAAAGCGTTCTTTTCCTCCAGTATGGTGGAGACCTGTGGCACAGACATATCAATGGATAGACTTGGCTCAAAAACAGAAAAAAAAAAAGTTACTGAACACCACCTGGACAGGTCAGACCTCCCTAGGACGGTACTGCGGATATTCCTCATTAAGAAGGCAAACAGAATGTCAGGTTATATAGCGCCTTGAAGTGTGCAGTACAAGTCTCAAGGAGGTTCTGCTCAGGCTTTATAACACACTGGTGAGGCCTCATCTGGAGTCCTGGGTCTCCAAGTAACAGAAAGGACATAACAGCACAAGAGAAAGTCCAGAGAAGAGCAACAAGGCTGATTCAGGGCTACAGGGGATGAGTTATGAGGAAAAATTAAAAGAGCTGAGCCTTTAGAGTTTAAGCTAAAGAAGATGAAGAGGAGACCTGAGTGAAGTGTGCAAAATGATGAAGGGAATTAGTCCAGTGGATTCAGACGGTGACTTTAAAATGAGTTCATCAACATGGGGACACAGTTGGAAACTTGTGAAGGGGAAATTTCACACAAACATTAGGAAGTTTTTCTTTACACGGAGAACAATAGACACTTGGAATAAGAGACCAAGTAATGTGGTGGACAGTAAGACTTTAGGGACTTTCAAAACTCGACTTGATGTTTTTTTGTAAGAAATAAGTGGATGGGACTGGTGGGCTTTGTTGGGCTGAATGGCCTGTTCTTGTCCAGAGTGTCCTAATGTTCTAAATGACAACCCCCTTGTGTTGCACACGGCTACCTGAACCTGAATTTTTTAAATTCTGTAACTAGGATTACTTTGAAAAACGTCTTATAACTTGAAGGACATAAAGCTCATACTCTTATATAACAGGTTTCATCAGGATGAATGCCTTTGGGATTAAACAAAACAAAAGATTATTTAAAGCGGAGTATTTCTAGCAAAAGGAGGGGATTAAAACAGAAGCTGGAAAGTGCAAAGTAGTTTGCCATAAAATAGACTCGCAGGCCTTTAAAGACGAGGTGTGCAATTCTATGAAGTAATTAAAGCAGAGGAAAAAATGTGCCGTCGTAAATTTAAAAGGATATTTGATACCACTCTTTAATAATTACATAATCTCGAAGATAATAAAATGACGACTCTTTTTTTTTTTTTCTTTGAAGGGTATGCTGTGCACCGCCATTTACAGACGCACAGACACGTCCGCTATTTACTTTCTAATTTTTGTTACCTTATTTTTTAGAAAACCCAATCAACTGAACACTCTCTCTTTTGTTTAGTTAACCAAAAACTGAGGGGAATGGCGACTGTTGCACCTTCTTCTATCTGTGCAGATTTTACATGCAGTGTTCAGCTCAAATTGGACGGTTGGGAGAAAGTCAGGGAGGCGAGATTGCGCTGGTTTGGAGGTGTGCAGAGGAGAAATGCTGGGTATACTGAGAGAAGGGTGCTAAGGATAGAGCTGCCACGAAAGAGGAGAAGAGGAAGGCCTAAGAGGAGGTTTATGGATGTGCTGAGAGAGGAAATGCAGGTGATGGGGGTGACAGAGCAAGATGGCGAGGACAGGAAGATATGGAACAAGATGATCAGCTGTGGCGACCCTTAATGGGAGCAGCCGAAACAAGAAGAAGTATGTTAATGGGGATCAAAAGTGATATTTCTTGCAAGAAAGTGATAATTTGCACCATTTTTTGAAGCACAGTCTGTGAGCTTCCTACAAGCACACATAGAACATGCTATTATCATGTAACTGTGTGAATCGTCTTTCAACACAACATCGCTGTAATGGCAAAATTCAAAAGAAACGTAAGTTAGATAAGTAAAGGTCTTGTAAAGATACCCGGAAATACGTGTCACAAAAATTTAGCAACATGCATTTGATAAGAGACAGGAGGACCTTTGAGTCCATTTGGCTTACTTGGCCGTCTAATATTTAGGTTGTCTCAATATCCGTGTCGTCAAGATTTCCATTTCTACTCGAAGAATCCGTTTCAGATTTCAAATGTCCACTTGTATCAAGAAGTGCATCCTGGTTACGGTCGTGACTGCACTAGGCCTGGTTTATACTACGTGCGCCTGTGGACGCAAGCGTTGTACGGTTTATACTTGCATGCATACTTTACGTAAATCTGGAAGATTCCACCAGGTGGCAGTGCGAGATATCATCACGGGGAGAACAGGTTTGGCTTCACTGCGTTGTGAATTACCCAAATTCCGAGGACACCTTGTCACAACATCACTGAAAAGGAAGGATGTTTAATGATTAAATCCATCAGTCCAGGGGATGTGCCCATTCCAGCTATAATCGGGCACAAGAAAGAAACAATCGCTGGACGGGGCATCAGCTCATCGCAAGGCGAATACAAGCACTCACATACATTGGTGTCATTTTAGTGTCACCAAATCTGCATATCTTTGGAAGGAAACCAGAGCATTCATTATTTAAATGAAGTTAACAATCTGTAAAATGTAATATACAAAGTTTAATGCATTTCATCATGATTTCATCAGTGATCTCACGTACAAATCTAAGGAGTCGAAATGTGCAGAGAGCTAGAATATCATACATTGAATGTGTTCTGTGTGGCGATTGCTGCTTTCAGTTCGGGAGGAAGCCCCAGCAGCAGGTAGCGATTAACAGCTGGGTCGGTTTGAAGATGACGTTTAATAATTTAATGATGAAATAAACTACGAGGATAAAGTGGACATTTCGAACATTAAAGCTGAAATTTCCACTTTAAGCACAAAATAGACCTTTTCACTGTGTCCTTACTTTTTTTTCCTCCATGGCTCAAATACACCGCCGTACATTCTGATGCTGTTGTGAAGGTGCAAAAAAAAGACAGCACAGAAGATGGCATGCGAGACTTTTAAAGTGTATTGTGTCATTACGATGGGGAATATGCGACGCTTGAATATAAAAGCACCACGGATGCATTTGAATTTTGGCATTTTGCTTCACCACATCAAACATCGAAGCAGGTGCATTGATCCTGGAGGATCCTCAAAGCGGCTTTCTGTCACATGTAGATAGTAAACAGAGACCCTGATGTCACGCTCCGACTTGATCACACTGCACAACCCACCTACCCCTGGTCTTTTTGCTGGTACTGTAACTCGCCCACGTGTCGCGTTGATTTTTGAGGACGTGCTCAGAGGACACGTGGCAGCCATGATGTGTATACAGTCATCTCCTGCTGTATCGTTGGCTCAGCTATCGCACTCCTGCTATATCGCGGAAAAATTCAATAAGTACATCCTACCTGTAGTGTACTTTGCAGCCAATTCATAATAAAGCATACGGTTTTCAGCAGCCACTACGGTAGACAAAGAGTTTCGCGTTACAGTACCCAGATGATTTCTTACGAGGCCCATTATTAGCGGAAAGAGGAGACTCACCAATCGGAGCCAGATTTTCATGCTCTTTGGCTTTGATTGGCTGTTGCTAACATGGTGTAATCTCGTAAGAACAGTGAGCTTGGGTCCCCGATGCATCTCAGTTCTCTGCGTATCGCGTACCTTGCTTGTGGTCCGATTGTTGTGAGCAAACGTTTTGTGAACTTTTCATGTAGTTGTTTTAAGCCCTACGATGGCTCCCGAGTGAACCTCCATCTTCTAAGCCTTCTGGTAGTAGTGAGCCTAAGCGCCAGAGGAAGACCTTGACCATTCAGGATAAGGTAAAACTCCTGGATATGCTTCGGGAAGGAAATCGTTACGCGGACGTCGCTCGCCATTACAAGTTTACATGTATTTAAAGCGTGTGGGAGGGGTATTTTAAGGCTTAAACTATAAAAAATGTTTATTTATATTGTCTTTCTATATTGCGGATGGGTCTGGAACGTAACTTCTGTAATAGGCGGGGGATCACTGTAAACGGGCCTTTAGTCTCCTCCAGGGGTCGGCAGGTGCTGGTCTACTTAATCGAATGGATTCTGATGGATCTAATAACTTCAATTGACTGAGAACCTGGATGAAGTATCCACACAGAATTCTATGCTCAGAACTAAAAAAACGTTTCCCTCCATTGGCTTGTCACAATAAGATGATCCCTTCAGTGTATTTCTGCAAAGAGTGACAAATAATTCTTGGGGGGCAGGAGACACATGTGGTGGGGGGTACTGAACATGTAAAAAATTTAAATAATAATGATAAATAAATCCAGATGCTTTGAGAAGTATCCCTCTGGCTCCTTTTCTGATGTCAAACAACTGAGCTTCTACCACTAGCGTCAACCAACTGGTGCCACCTGAAAAGAAATTGTGGTTTTATTACCTGGTTAGTAAATGGACAAAAATGGCATGCTGTGCCATGCACATCAAGATTAGTGTGCCACTTTGTAAAAGTGAAGACCTTAGAGCTTTAGCAGGCCGTGTTACAGGATGCTCATGCTATGGTCACACAGAACTGCTCGACAGGAAGCAGCCAGCGCACGGCTCAGATGGAGAACATAATTAAAATGAACAAAACAAAATACAATTTGAGACTCTATGAACACGAGCACAGGAGAGGTTATCCTCTAGTCAAAACGTGGACAAGAAAGCTTTTCTCGTAAAACATGTGTGTGCTGATCTCATTAACATCAATGGCGACACTCGGTGGGGCAGCAGAATCCCACGTCTGGTCCTTGTCATCGTCTCTCTGGGTGTGCGTATGAAGATAGATGTCGATTCTAAAAATCGACCCCATGCGAGTGCATCAGTGGTCCGTTACATTAGATCAGGTCCCACCTAGGGTTTGTTTCCAGCCCCTCTGCCCAATTCTGCCTGGACAGGCTTTGGAAACCTGCAACACTGAACACGACTAAGTGAGTTTATGAAGGCTAACAAGACGTCAAGCCACCAGGCGCGCCAGTGGATAACTTGTCGTACTTGCACTGCTGCTTTTCACTTTCCCCACAAATGTCTCAAAGCTTATACATACATACACACACACACACACACACACACACACACACACACACACACACACACACGTGTGGCACGCTTTGAGGAAAAGGCCAACGTTTGACTGATTTCATAGTGATGTCTGTGTGCCGAGATGCAACTGTGTTTGTGGTAACCCCCTGCTTGGCACAGTTACTAGCACTGTAAAATGACAGAAATGTTGAGATTGAGCAGATTGGCTGCAGTAGCTTACAGTGGGTATAGAAAAGAATTCCCCCCCCTTTGACATATTCACATTTTTTTTTTTTTGCTTTATGGATGTAGTGAGAATGAATGAAAATTCATTCAAAAGAAGTTAATTAACAGCAAAAACAGGTCACTAATTAAGAAAAGGGGTAGAATGAAAACCTGCAGCCACTGGGGACCTCCAGGACTGGAGCTGGGGACCCCTGCTCTACAGTACATAAATTCACATACTTATTATGTACAGTGGGTATAGAAAAGAACCCCCCCCCTTTGAAATATTCCTTTTTTTTTGCTTTATAGCCTTAAATGAAAACACACAAACCAATATTTTTCCAGGTTTACTTACTCAATGCAATCTATAACATCCAAGTGAAAGATATCACAGCTACAGTTCAAAAGAACAGGAAAACCTGAGGTTAATAAAGGATCCACAACCTATCCCCCCCGAAATCAATCAGGTGTCAGTGCCCACCATTTCCATTGTGGTTACTGTCTTCCTTCCACCTGTGATCAACTGTAATGAATGCGATTAGTGAAGCTGTTCCTGGTCCATTCATTCCCTTGCTTGGTAGTGCAACTGACAGTAAATAACTGACTGTGGGTGGCAGGCCACTTTCAAAAGATCTCAGGATAGAGTTGTGGACAGACATCAGGCAGGAGATGGAGACCAAAAAATCTCAAAGGCTTTATCAATCCCAAGGAGCTCAGTAAAGTCCATCATAAAGAAGTGTTTTACTAGGACACTCCAAACTGGATGGAAGAGCAAGGAAGAAACTGGTAAGAGAGGCCACCAAGAGGCCAATGGCCACTTTGAAGGAGTTACAGGATTTGATGACAAAGAGTGGTCATTAATGGTGTGCATGTGACAACAATTTCACAAGTGCTCCACAATGCTGGCTTGTTCAGGAGGGTCGCACTTCTCAAGAAAGGCCACAGTAAGGCTCGTTTGAGCTTTCCCAGAATGCACCTTGGAGATTCTGATGCCAAGTTGGAAAAAGGTCTCATGGTCAGAGGAGACCAAAATCAAACTATTTGGCCACAACACCAAACGGTACACCAATGCAGCTCACCATCCACAACACACCATACCTACAGTAAAGCATAGAGGGGGCAGCATCCTGTTGTGGGGGGCCTGGGGCTCTCGTTAGGGTAGAAGGAAAAATGGATGGGGCAAAATACCGTCAGATTCTTGAGGGAAACCTGCTACCCTCTGCCAGAAAGATGAAGATGAGCAGAATGTTCACCTTTCAACAAGGCAACGACCCGAACCACAAAGCAAAATTGAGCACACAGTGGCTGAAGGAGAAAAAAGTGAATGTCCTGGTGTGGCCAGTCAGAGCCCAGACCTAAACCTGTGGAAAGATCTGAAGATAGCAGACCACCAACGCTCACCAGCCAATCTGACCAAACTTGAACAGTTAAACCGATATCTAGATGTGCATAGCTGATAGAGAAGAATCCCAAGAGACTCAAGGCTGTCATTAAAGCAAAAGGTGGTTCAACAAAATGACATTGACATTAGGGGGGGCTGATCCTTCATTCATCTCAGTAGTTTTTGATTTTTTATCATTTTTCTGAACTATAGCTGTGATTTCTTTCACTTCAATGTCAGAGGTGGCATTGAGTAAGTAAAGCTGGGAAGAAATATTTGTTTGTGTGTGTTTTCATTTAAGGCTGTAAAGCAAAAGCAATGGGAATATTTCGAAGGGGGGGATGCTTTTCTATACCCAATGTATATTCCACAGATGGAGTGTTTTTTGCATTACTGTCCTCCTAAAAGTCACGTGCTGGACACATCACATTGAAAAGGAAAAAAGTTTAACGCCGTCCTCGTCAGGCTAGTTAATGACAATCAACATCATGTGCTGCTCAGCCTAATGAAACGTAGGAGTTAGAGGTGAGCCGAAAGGGAAGCACGCAGAACACAAAATACATGGGAGGCTTGTAGGCAACAGGACAATGACGGCAACGCACGGGCGAGAGCGAAGCAGCATCCTGTCGAGACACGGAGCGAGTTATAGCAAGGCAACGGGCATGCTGGAGTGTTAGCTTGTCAGAGGAGAGCAAACTTACCTGAATCACCCCTGAGGTACGGTCAAGTCGTACAACTGAAGCCTTTCAAACTGTACATTTATAGAACAAACAGACCGCTTTACACACAACCAGAGGCAGGGAATAACACTTCAATGCCCAGTGGCACTCGGGGACAACAAACTGGCCAACTTTCTGCATGTGGGCAACCCTAAAAATCATCTTTAAAAATTCCAGCACACACCTGACTTCACTCGCACACTGTTTTAACACACACACACACACACACACACAGCAGAGCTGGTGCACTTTGTTCTGCAGTCCACCTAGCTGGATTTCCAAGTGTATATCTACTATTAGCTCTTCACTGTTCATTTGTCAATTTCTAACTAATCTGTTATATTTCAGAGCCACAGGGGCCTGTGTGTTCAGAACCAGGAGTTTCGTATGATGGGTCTCCACTCAAAGAGTCGGTGTCTTTCCCGACAGCATCAGGTGACCTGAAGGGCACAACTGCATACAAAGCCTTTCCTTCTTCTCTCGGCTGCTCCCGTTAGGGGTCTCCACAGCGGATCACCTTCTTCCATATCTTCCTGTCCTCATCATCTTGCTCTGTCACACCCATCACCTGCATGTCCTATCTTGCCACATCCATAAACCTCTTCCTGGGCCTTCCTCTGTTCCTCTTATCTGGCAGCTCTATCCTTAGAACCCTTCTCCCAATATACCCAGCATCTCTCTAAACCAACACCATCTCGCCTCTCTGGCTTTGTCTCCCGACTGTCCACCCTGAGCGGACCCTCTCATGTCCTCCTTTCTAATCCTGTCCATCCTCGTCACACCCGATGCAAACCTTTGCATCTTAAACTCTGCCACCACCAGCTCTGTCTCCTGTTTTTTTGGTCAGTGCCACTGGTATTGTTGTCCACATAATAATCTGACAAAATTATATACACAACTACATATAAAGCAATACTCGTTAATTTAATTGGGTCAAACACTATTTAAAAATTGAAGTCAGATGCACGTTCCTACACTGTAGAAGAAATCCAGTAGTGCAAGGTGACCTCTGTATGGTTTTACCCGTTTCATTTCTAAAGCAAAAGAACTAAACCCTTGGCATACCTGTGCCAGGTTAACTCAGGCGCAAGAAGGCTGACACTTGATGCCTTTTCAACTTCAGTTTAGGGGCCCATGCATGCTTTCCCAGTATTTGAATATTTTTTTGTTTGTTTTGTTCCTCTATCACAGGGGCAGGCAGTGTCGGTCCTGGAGGGCCGCAGGTTTTTGTTCAACCCAACTGCTTAATTAGAACCCAATCCTTGTTAATCTCAGACCTTAATTACTTTTATGGCTTCTTAGTCTGCGATGCTAGGCTCTTACAGATTTTTTTTTTCCTTTCCAAGGAAATCATCCAAATGATTTGAAGCCTAAAACAGATCATTTTCAGTCTGTCACATTTTTCTATTGAGTGTTTTATCAATTGAGCACACACAGATGTAAATAGAAACAAGTCAGATGGAGAACTGCGGGATGCTTTGTCTTTACATCTTATTGCTAATAAGGAGCCATTAAAACAGGGACTGTAGCTGTTTAAGACTGAAATAAGTGATTAAGGTTGAGGAACCTTAACAAGTGCAGAAAAAATGTCAACTGAGCAATAACTGCTTCGTCAGCAATAATTGAAACAGAGTTGGAACAAAAACCTGTAGCCACTGCGGCCCTCCAGGACCGACGTGGCCCACCCCTGCTCTATGATCATCGTCAGCACTACACCCCACAATGGGCCTTTCTGTTATAATGCAGGCTTTTCATTCCTATCCACAAACGTTTTCAAATCCTGCTCCTCCTCATCCTCATGATTGTCCTCTCAGTCTCTTTCCTTGGGTGTGAGTTGCTCATATACAGCCATTTAAAGAGTGGATGTACCATCTGTGGCGGTCTTGTGTAATCCTCGTCTTGCTCATCTCACGATTTAAAGGCTTTCTGCCAACTTCTATATATTTAAAGACGGACACCTTTACTTCTCCCAGCTATGCCAACATGCGAGCGAGGTTCCCGTTACATGGCCTGGTGACAAAGGCCCTGGACGTTTAAAGCACACTCATTTTAGTTTCACACTTCAGCAAACCACATAATCGGATTATTATTTCCATAAATACAGACTTGCCTTTTGCTCGGTAAAGCAGATGGTGCTGAATACAATCAAGAAATGAGTCAGTAGCCAACACCAAAAGTGTGCCACATGAAGACAGCTTGGTCAGAATGGCCCCTTAACATCAATAACCTGTAGTACAGGCCCACACCAACTACACCCAACTTAAAGGGTCAAGTGCCAACTGAAACAAAGTCTTAATACCATACCGCTTACAATCAGTGAGCCAACGGTAAGTGGTTCTTATAAATGTGCTCATGAAAAATCAAACCCACAACCAGCACAGCTAAAAATCCAAATGTCTGCAAGTGTTGACTCAGGGCACAAGCAAACAGCATGCAAACAAATACCAACCAGGGCCGACTTACCTGCTGCTCGAGCTCCTGACACCGCTGGGATAGATCATCTTTTTCTTCTATTTCTTCACTTAAAAAATAGTATTTCCGGGACTGAAAAGAAAATAAAAATAATAAAGATGTCCAGCTGTTACGCTATGCACCATAACAAGGATCGAAAGCCAAAAAAGACACATTTTCAGCTGGGTAAAGGGCATTGACCTTCTCAACTCAAATCACACCTTTACTTCTCCAGTCAACACAAACTTGCTCAGTCTGTCTGGATTTTTCTTACAAATATAAAGAGGCCTACAAATTGCTCTCATTAGTATCTGTGTACAGAGAAAGTGGATGTGAAGGAAAGCGATTAAGAACAAGGACAGGCCTGCCCTAAAAAAGACACGGTAAGGGATGGCTGGCAGTTCAACCCGGCTGGGACGCCCCGAGGATGGAAGGTTGGGGGAAGGCAAATACATTTAGACACTGCCTCCCCCAAGATGATAGATGGGGACTTCCCTGCAGCATAGAGGTGCCCCGGATTCCTGCAGGGCACTATGGGATTTGGAGTTCAGCTTCACTGCCCTGCTGGGTACTGTGGGTGCCGCCAGAAGATCCAGCAGGAAAACCTGGGAAGTCATGCTCCCCTCATTGCCCAGAAGTACTAGTGAGTCACGAGGATGGAAATCCAGAAGTACTTCCGGTCTGAAGAAAACACGAGTTCTCCATCTGACCCAGAAGTGCTGGCAAGTCACGTGGGCGGAAATTACAGAGGCACTTCCGGATCAGACACTACAAAAAGGACTGCTGTGAACCCAGCAAGTGAACCAGAGTCGGGTGGATGGTGGGCAAAGCTTGCTGGGACATGTGGAGTAGAAAGAAGGAGAATTGCAATGATTATTGTGCTAATTGCTGGTGTTATTGTGGCTGTGGTGCTTGGAGGGCACTGTCTAAAGAAGAAACGAATAAAAAAAAATCATCTTGGTGCTTTTACCCAGTGTCTTGCGTCTGTCTGTTGGGTTTAATGGGCAACAGTGACCCCTAGCGTCCACACCATGTAAATCACTACGCCAACGCAAGGGTGGTATGCCCGTTTGTGTGTGAAGAGCTGTACAAGGCCCAAACACTAGAAAGTCATTACTGAAGGGGATAAAATGGGTGAATATCTTTTGTTATTAAAGAAAGGTTACAAGAGGCTCGTGTGAGAGAGGCCATAACGTTTTACATCAGTGGTGCGGGGAAGGGCATTTCTTAATGAGGAATGCATCAGATCTTACAGCAAATGGATTACAGGAGCACATTAAAACATTAAAAACTAGATGAGCAAACATTAGAAAATGTCACCTGGTCAGCTGCAACATATGGAATCAACAGGTAAGAATCTGGCATCAGCGGCATAAATCTAAGCATCCATCCTGTCTTGTGTAAGGGGTACTTTAATAGTGTTGGCATATTTTCTTGGCACAGGCATCTTAACACCAACTGAGCAGCACATGAATGACACCTAAGCATCGGTGCTGACCACACGCATACACTTGCGTATACAGTCAAAAGTTCATACATGTCACAAAGCATACATCACAACAAGCTGGTCCCCATAAAATGTGACAGGGGCTTCACTTTGATCCAATGGCTCACAAAGTCCCCCTTTGGGTACCA
>JANRMT010062829.1:50493173-50515342 GCA_026402145.1 Polypterus bichir lapradei
GATTCTAATCTGCTAGGCCCTTCCCTTAACTTACATTGCTCCAGGGGTGGTGTACAATAGCTGAACCTGCGCGCCAACAACAAGGGTTATGTGAAAAATAATAAATTCCTAATAAAAGAAATTTTAAAAGGCAAAACAAAGAACAAAAAAAAATCTAACTGTACCTGTAATGGCCGCAACACAAACCAGGATGCCTGAGGTATAGTTAACATTACAGTATAAGCAATTTCTAAACCCTCGTGGTTTGTTTTGCCAAATGTTTAAAGGCAAATAAACCAAAGCATGAAAAACACCTTCCATAACTATGCAAGACAACCACGTACAGTACTCTGATCCTGAGCCTCACGACAATTTTATGTTTAATTTAAGAATTGTAATTTTAAGCAGATTAATCATTTTGGTGCTATCCATTCGTTTCTCTGAACTATAACAGTAATGTATAGCAGCTAAGGCCCTGGAGTTGATTTAAAGGTTTAACGGATTCGACTCGAGTTACTGCCTCTGCTTCACTGTGTGACCCTCTCCATGTCATGATCTCCGCATGGAGTACACACACACACACACACAGAGACAGACAGACAGACAGAGTTGTGCTTTACCTTAAACTTGTAGGTCACTTTGGATCAAGAGGTCAGTTTAAACACATAAAAGTACCGACTGCTGGTGTGTATTATTGGACGTGTTGTTCTGCAGGCTGCTGTCAACTTGTTGCTTTTTCATGCTCACTTTTGGCCACGTTGTCTGACAGAATCACATTTACATTTGGTCAAGTGATACCACTAATCTTTACAAAACTGGGTTTATTACAAATAAATAAATAAATAAATAAATAAATAAATAAATAAATAGTGGTCTCCCCTCGACTTTCTCGCATACTCAGATATGGAGATGGATATTTCAGGAGTAAAACGCAAGAAAAGGATCCATCCATCCATCATCCAACCCGCTGAATCCGAACACAGGGTCACGGGGGTCTGCTGGAGCCAATCCCAGCTAACACAGGGCACAAGGCAGGAACCAATCCCGGGCAGGACACACACACACAAACACACCCACACACCAAGCACACACTAGGGCCAATTTAGAATCGCCAATCGACCTAACCTGCATGTCTTTGGACTGTGGGAGGAAACCGAACACCCAGAGGAAACCCACGCAGACACGGGGAGAACATGCAAACTCCACACAGGGAGGACCCGGGAAGCGAACACGGGTCTCCTAACTGCAAGGCAGCAGCCCTACCACTGTGCCACTGTGCAGCCCTAAGAAAAGGATTATATTTTATATTATGTACATTGAAGAACCATCAACAACAAATCAAATTAATATATTGAACAATTATTATAAAAATGAAGTTGAATAAATCAGACTTTGCAGATGAATAAATAAAAAAATATTCCACGGTAATTTTATTTTGCCAAACAATTCAGATAAATCACCACTTTCAGTAAGCAGAAGAGGGGCAAAAGTTTCAAGAGACTTTTTAGTGATGTGCGCGACGTAATACTTGGACACAATTTCGTTTATGTAAAGCAAAAATGTTCTCAAATATGTAAGTGTTACCATTTGAACGTCAAACGGAAAATTGCGATTATCTCAAAAACCGGTCATTTTCGAAAAAATGCAAAGCGACAAAAAAAAAGCTTAGAATGTGGGGCTTTACTGCAATATGATATGAAATGATCACATTTTAAAATAATTTTTGGGGAAACATTTCAAGTAAACTGTTAGCGGAAATAGCCCAAAAGTTGATAGATATCTACGTCTTGCACCTCATACTGGTGTATTCAGGTTATTGTGTTCACACACACGCGCGCACACACTGACTGACATAATTCTGAAAATGGTATTTTCGGACTCAGGGAGGTCTAAAACGTTGAGATTCATCAAAACCTCGACATCGAATCTTTGGACGATTCCAATATCGTCCCTACACTTCGTATACGAGAATGTGAAAAACTGAAGAAAGCACACCAGACAGTTCCAGATGGCTCAGGTCCTGATACTACATTAACAGTTTCTGGCTTTAGATTATTCAGATTCACTGATCACTCCTACCACTTTCTTTTATCACTCTTTAATTTAATATTGTACTTTATCAGTATGCTGCTGCTGGAGTGTGTGAATTTCCCCTTGGGATTAATAAAGTATCTATCTAGGTAAGGCCTTCAGGGATTTTACTTTCTCCAAGCAGTGTGAAGCTAAAATTTGCTTTAGGCTGAAGGTTTTTTTCCTTTGTCTCCATTGTCTTCATCACATTCTGCACAAATGTTAAGTACGCACTTATGGAAAAATTTTATATTTCCGTATGACATTCACATATTTGCCTAAACCGGTTCCTCCTGCTGTGATGAAATGCTGTGACACATTAAACAGAATGCTTCAGATCATCTGGACCACCTCCACTTTGCACGTCATCACAGCTAGTCCACAGACGACGCCAAGTCCCCTTTGTGCTTCTTACCTTCCTTCCAAACATGGATAACAAGAACTCTACCGGTTATAGCACAGCATCCAGTCAGCTCATTCTCATTAAAACTGACCATCAAGCCCCTGGACGTGGGAGTTAAATGTGGGAGTTGCAAAGGCTGGCAGACTGGCAGCTTCACTTCCTCCATGATGACCCTCAGCGAGCTTTATTCCTTCTTCACACCTAACTATTGTAGCCAAATACGGCTCGGAATCCATCATTAAATTTGCAGATGACGAGATCAAAACAATGAGGAGACAGCTCACTCCCATACCTTTAGATTTAGGGACAATCGTTTCTGTGTAGATAAAGACTTGCTTAGCGTTTCCTCAGACCTGTAATGTGAGTTGTGAATTTCCCCTTGAGATTAATAAAGTATCTATCTAACTCTATCTATCTAATGGCGCCCATTCGGAATTGTTAATTGCAGGAGAATTTGAGGACTCCACAAAGACCACAAAATGTGGGACTCTCACCTAAGACTCAGGACCCTTGAGGTGCCAGTGCTAATCTCTGAGCCGCTGTGCCACCAAGTGTTTCTACGTTCACGCTAACGTATTCGATCAGTCTACAAAATGCTTTGAATCAGATAACAAAGACGCATAAAATAAAACAACTCTTACCTCCTGGATGGCGGTCATTACAACATGCTGCACAGACTCCTCTAAAGTCATGATTTGCTCAATGTGCTCTGCAAAAAACATTATAAAAAAAAAAAAAAAAAAAAAAGTAACTAGGATGTATTATCAAGTTTATTATTCAACCTTTTCAATTCTTTCATTAACCAGACAGTGTTAAATGTGCAAATAAATCTAAAAGGATCGTTAATCCCGAAGTCACCCTGATCAAATCATCTTACAGCCTCACAAATACGTTGTTCACAAGACTGCCTCGACGGAGGACCACTCAATTATTAATTTTCCGTTTATTTTGTGTAACAGCAGCAGTGCTCGTGTCTGGAACTCCAACGTTCTGTGCTCAGATCACATGTCCAGTTTTTCCCCTAGTTGTGCTCACAAGTTTCGGTCACATCTGTGTGGCGCTTCCTTTTGAGAGTTCTAACGTTTTTCTTCTACCTCCCAAAACCGTGTGTTTCTTAGATTGACTGGAAATTCTTTTTCAGTGGCTTCTTTTGAGAGTGTGCAGATGTTCACGCGAGTGCTCAATGCTGCCAGGTCTCACAATTGGCACATAGATAGGCACAATAACAAACACTTATTGTTTAAAACGCATAAGGAAGAGACCCAAAGGCACAAAGAAAACATGGAGCCTTACGAGTTAATTATGGTTTTGCAAGATTCAGGCCTTTAATGACCTCTTGGGCACGGCCATCAGCAGTGTGTCTGTCTGCGGAGAGAGTGACGACCTCATCGAGAGGTTTACTTACCTCGGCAGTGACAGTCATGTGACTCTTCCTATGAAGTCAGTAGATGGATTGGTAGAACATGGAGGGGTCATGAGGTCGCTGGAAAGGGGTGTGTGATGCTCCTGATGTCTTTGCAAAAGGATGAAGATCCAAGTCTTTAGAGTCCTGCTGTTTCCTGTTTGTGTGACATGGACGCTATGCAGTGACCTGAGATGAAGACTGGACTCCTTTGGTACTGTGTCTCTTTGGAGAATCCTTGGGCACTGCTGGTTTGACTTTGTGTCGATTGAGCGGTTACTCGCGGAGTCCCGAATGAGGCACATGACCTGTATTGTGATGGAGCGTCAGTTACGGCACTACGGCCATGTGGCGCGATTCCCCGAGAGTGGTCCTCATTGTTGAGGACCTGAGTGGCTGGAGCAGGCCAAGGGGACACCCACATAACACCTGTCTCCCGCAGATTGAGGGTCACTTCCAGAAGGTGGGACTGGGCCGCCTGTCTGCCTGGGGGGGTTCCCAGGATCCAAAATGGATCCTGAGCTGTTTCGTTGTGTGGTGGGTGCGGTGACTCTCTGTACTAGTGCATGTTCCCCAACCTGACCAACCCAACCAGCACATTTAATGTCACACCAGTAAAAGCTGCTAAGCACAAACTCCCCAGGCCGTACAGGATCTGCTGATGTACCCGGTGACATGATGGGCGGATGGCACGCTGAGCCCAGTCTGGCCTCATCTACCAATACCTATTATGAGCCAGCATTGAGGAAAGAGAAAAACCGATTCTGACTGACGGCATTTTATCCAAAAAAGAAACCTAAAGCCATCTCTTCTCTGTTTATATAGCCGAGGAGTAGATTAATAAAGAGTAGACAGACAAATCCTAAGGATTTCAAAAGTAGGTCACATGTCCAGGCAACTGAGACCACAGATTCTAAGCAAAAGGAGCGTCTACTAACAAAGAAACTTGGAAGTATCAAACGTACTTCAAGAGAAATTAGAGTTTTGTCAGTTCTGCCTTATGCATTCACTGCCTACAGTATTACTGTTATGTCTTTTAACGATCCCTCTGTTCCCTTTCAATGATCTCCTAAATGTCAAGGCACACATTTGCACCTTGCTATTTATCTGCTTTATGGCCCCACAGACAAACCAGCCACAAAAATGATAGAAAGCCAAGAAAGCGTTTTCTTACCATCATTCCACCTTGAGAACCAAACACACGTTAACAGGACCCCCTCAGGCGGCTGCTGCTAACTGGCTTGACAGGACGTGGAGTGCCGTTTAGTGAAGCTATAATCCTTTATATTGATTGTATTAGTCTATTTTTTTTTTTCAAACCTACTTCTCTTTTTATGATAACGGCAGCCAGAGCATACCCTGGAAGCACTGGGTCAAAGACTGGATGGTACAGGTGCCATTGCAGGCCACATTAACTTACATACCCCACACACTCGTGCAGTGCCAATACAGAGATGCCAATCAAAGTGAGACACTCCTCGTGGGACTTGGGGGAAGAAACCAGGGTGCCCAGCGACAAGCCAATTATTTTTTCCAAAAAAACTTCAAGTCGAGTTTTGAAAGTCCCTAAAGTCTTACTGTCCACCACATTACTTGGTCTCTTATTCCAAGTGTCTATCGTTCTTTGTGTAAAGAAAAAGTTCCTAATGTTTGTGCGAAATTTCCCCTTCACAAGTTTCCAACTGTGTCCCCGTGTTCTTGATGAACTCATTTTAAAGTCACCGTCTCGATCCACTGTACTAATTCCCTTCATAATTTTAAACGCTCACCTCTTCATCTTCTTTCACTTAAATTCTAAAGGCTCAGCACTTTTAATCTTTCCTCCTAACTCATCCCCTGTAGCCCTGAATCTGCCCTGTTGCTCTTCTCAGGACCTTTTCTTGTGCTGTTATGTCCTCTTTGTAAATTGGAGACCGAAACTGCACCCAGGACTCCAGATGAGGCCTCACCAGCGTGTTATAAAGTCTGAGCAGAACCTCCTGTGACTTGTACTCCACGCGTCAAGGCGCTATATAACCCGTTAGCCTACTTAATGGCTTCTCAACACTGTCTGGCAGTCGATAGCTTAGAGTCCACTATGACCCCTAGATCCTTCTCATAAGGTGGACTCTCGATTTTCTGACCACACATTGAGTATACAAACCTCACATTTTTACTTCCTGTTTGTAATTTGTTACATTTACTGACATTAAATTTCATCTGCCCAAGCCTGTCTGCTGTCCAAGTCCTACTGTAATGATATAACGGATTCCAAATGATCTGCTAATCCACCAGTCTTGGTATCATCTGTAAACTTAACCAGCTTGTTATTTATATTCCTTTCTAAATCATTTATAGATATTAAAAATAGCAGCGGCCCCCCGCACTGCTCCCTGCTGGTCACCACTCTTAACGTCAGCCAATTCTGATGAGGTTCCTCACACCATCACCCTCTGCTTTCTGTGTCTGAGCCAATTCTGCACCCATCTACACCCTGGACTGCCACTTCTTTTAGTTTGATGCCCACCCTCTCATGTGGCGCCTTATCAAATGCTTTCTCAAAGTCCAGATAAATAATATCATGAGCTCTACTCTGATCATATCCTTTTGTTGCCTCCTCATAGAAGTCCCGCATGTTAGTAAAACACGACCTCCTTCTTCTGACCCCACGTGGCTGTTCCTAATACCTCCTGTCCTTGCCAGGTGTTGCTCAATCTTATCCTTAATAATTCCTTCCATTATTTTCCCTGTGATGCAGGTTAAGCTTACTGGCCTATACTGCCCTGTCACCCTTTTTATATACAGTAACAGGATATTTGCCATTTTCCAGTCCTTTGGAATCTCTCCAGTGCACAGTGACTTCCTAAAAATACGAGTCAAGTTACATATGTAAACTTACAATGCTATCCGCTGTCCCATCTCACGTTTTACTATACTATAAAAAAATACTCCGCCTGACTGTACTTACAATGTTGGAATTATGACAGTCAAACAGAGCACAGTTTCCATAAACCTTTACCGTCTATTTATTCTTCATCTGAGAAGTCGGTAGTAGGGTGCTGTTCCGTGTTAGCCATTATGGATGCCATGAGAAGTCGAGCAAAAATGACACCTTTCATTGGCTAACTGAACCGATCACAATATGCAAGCTTTCGAGGACACCTCAGGCCCCTTTAAGTCTTAAGAAGTGGGCCGCGCTGCCTCAAAAGCCTGCATATTGTGATCTGAGAAGTCGAAAACCTCTCTTCAGGGCTTAGAAGTCCAGATCAGTGTCACAGCTTGTCATTCCCACATTTTAAAAGACAGGAAGGGAGGAGCAGAACCTCAGGAAAAAAATTCTAATGTCAGTGTTAAGAACACAATGTCCCTTTTGTGTCGTCAAACCCGCTTAAACCAGATTACCGTTGCTGGGGCCAGAGCCTATCCAGTAAGATTAGCCGATTTTCTTCAACTATGGTATAAAACTATTTGACCGTGTGGGAATAAGTGGATTGTCACTTGGTGTGCATGTTTTAAACACTTCTGAGAAGGGTCTCCTATAAGCAAAGATCAGTGTTTAAACCTCGGCAGTGCAGATCAGCTTTCATTGGCCTATAATTACAAAAAAAAACAAACAAAAGAAAAACGCTCAATCAAGCCATGAGGCTGCTTACCATGCTTCTTTTCACAACTTACAGCACAGCCCAAGACCAGCTGTACCAGCTTCCCCAGCTCAGTCACATCATTGAGCTCTCCTATGCGGTTAACATCAGGGAGATGATCGTCTGAGATCTGCTGAAGGAGAACCTGGAGAGCAGAGAAGGTTTTAATTGTGTTGTTCAGACAGACAAAGGTTCCCAAATTCTATAAAAAAAAAAAAACGGACACTTGCTGATGTGAGCCTGATGGTACTAACAGTGTGAGCCCAACTTTCAAACGATCTGTGAAGTATTATGAATAGTCCTTAAAGACAATTATTACATGAATAAATAAAACAACTAATATTTATCATGAACTGGAGGGGGATGAATGTGGCAGAATGCTGACCCCACCAAACGTCTGCATTTGAGAAAGTGAGCTTTAGAAATTGTATGAGAGGTTGCTACATTCAAAGTGGAGTGACAAGGAGGAGGAAGAGTATGAAACCAGGCACGCAGAACCACACAAAACTGAACATTACTAAGATGAAGACGAAGTGGCGGATCCCCGAAATCTGGAAATATGATGAGGAAGGAGGAGGAAGTGAGGCAGACTTACAAATACCTTGGGGTCAGACTGGACTGGTTGGACAACAAGCTGTACAAATGTGCCTGACAAACCACTAGGGAAAGTCTACCAGTCCAGATTGCCAATGTACTGTTCTACAGTAGGGTGGGCTCAGGAAATAACAGCAGGTGCCATCTGGTCAGCACTCCCCTCCTAGACTCACTGCAGGTAGTGCCAGATTAGTGGATGACAACAAAATTAGGCAACGTCACAGTTATTGACGTCCACTCACTTGGAGTCATCAAGGGGAATGGCAGCGGTCATTCATGGCCTCACTAAGTTGTACCCACACATGGACATCTATTGGCCTGCAGGTGCCTCTTAGTTTAATCTAAAGGCCTAACATTGCGCACGGTTCTTCAGCCTGACAGCTTCCCTTGCCTTGCACCTGACCAGCATCCTTTATCCTGCGACAGGTGAGGAGACTCCACATGACTTTTACAAACTGCACCTGACGGGGCTACATGGGCACAAGGTGCTCACTGCCGGTGAATTACACTCTCAGGCCTGGCACCAGGAGTGGGTCCCAGCATCCCCATTCTGGGCAACACTCTCTCTGAGTTATCAAAGACTATCATAAGGATCTTTAATGGATTGCTCTTTATCTGACCTCACACCTTAGACCAGTTTGCCATGGGTTAACCAATCAGGAGCAAAGACCACAGACAACAAACTTACCGACAAGGCCACCAAACCCTGAAACACCACGATGCCCAGGTCCCAGTCCTAGGAGAGGAATGAAGTAACCATCTGGTTCAAATACCCTCATCACTGAAACACCACCAGTCGCTCAGGCCAAAAAACACCGCTGTATGTAAACCTGAAAATGGGCATGAAAGTTAGGACTCACTTCTGTCCCCTCGGGTCTTCATGCCCACCTAAATTACATTTAAAGGACTTGAAGAGCAAGAGTGCAGTTCTACACGTTGTCATATTGTTTTATTGATTTATTTTGCTTTGTTCAAAATATAAAGACTGTGGCACTACCTGTAAGGCCAATTCTTCTTTTCCAATGAACCAAATCTAAAAGGTGGAACACGTCAAGGAGGAGGAAACTCCACACAGACAACTATCTGGTGGATCTGAATCCACGAGGCAGCAGTTTGAACCACAACAACACCACAGCACTCCAAAAAACAATCATATCATGAAACATACCGATAAGATGACAGACACAGGAAGAAGGTGACCATACCATAACCTGGACCATCAAGACAAAAAAGCTCACCAAGTATTGCTTGACAACACCTCACGTTTATGTCTTTTTGAAAATGTTTCTTAAGAGCTTTATTGATAAGGATAGAAAAGATGTAAATAAAAAGTCCAATGAACTTGTTGCATGTGGCAAATACATTTTTTACTTTGTAGTAGAAATTCCATTCAAACTGGAAACTTGAGATGTAGTTCTGCACACAAAGGGTTGTGGGTAAATTGGGGGCAAAATACTGAAATGGAACAACTTAAAAAATGTGTTAAGAAACTGCTTTATGAGATTTGCTGGATATGGGCTAATAACTAACCAGATGGAATGAACGGCCCTGTCATTTTTTATAAAACAAAGGATATTCTCAAGGCACTTACCTCGTGATAATATTCCAGCATGCTCTGTAAAATCTTCTTCAGGTTGCTCACCTGTTTAAAATACACAGTTGGTATTCAGTTGACGCTTTGATGAAATTCGCACAGCACAAGTAGAGTTTAGCCAGGTGAAGTGATTTGCTCAGCCCTTTTCACACACTCAAGGGGCATAACTGTCCAAAAAAATCAGGGTCTTGGGGGGACCACAGTCTATCTAGCAGCACTGGAAATGCCTTCAGAAGGTAAGAAGCCCACCCTGCCTCAGCACTTTTTCCAAACTTTGTGTGTCTGCTCTCTCTTTCTTTTACACGCACGCACATTGCTTCTGTTACACGTGTCCCCTCAGACTGCCTGACTTAGGATTACCTTTATGGCCAAGTCCAAGTCTTTAAAGCAAATGTTACCAGATTTTAATTTCAAACACTAAAAGCTTGTGGTAAAATAAATGGGATAACTGACAAAGGCCGAGACAATACATTAAGCCCATAATAAAACTGAGGATTCAGGCGTCATGATATAATATTCCCAAAATGTTACATCTCTCTATTGTAAAAGAAAATCTTGAGACGAGACTTTTTGCCAAGAGACTTTTTCAAGTCCCGCCCTCCTCTCTGCCACGCCCACAGTCCTCTCACCTCTCATTGGTGTGAATGCTTTTGTCAGACTCTGCGCTCTCAGCTCTTATACATTTTAATTTTTTCCTCACTTTAAGTTCCCAATTAAAAAAAGACATATCGTGTCCAAATCTTACCAATGAATTTCATCCCGAAGGGTTATCAACAGAAGAAATTAGTACATGGGCAATCTTAACACCGAGAAACGATGAAGTCAAACGAATTAACGCGAAAATTGTCAGTCGGTTACACGGCCAATGACATGTAAAATTTTAACAGGCGACAAGAAAGGTAATGTAGTACATCTTCAGGGGGATAGCATGAGACACCAAAGGAGATCTCGATATGCCATTCGTATTAGAACATTTACAGTTTCCCGTTACAATAGCGTTTGCTATGACAATTAAATCACAGGGACAAACATTCGAAAAAGTCGCTTTACTTATTAGAGAGAAAAAAAAAACGATATTCACTCACAGGCAGTTAGACGTTGCGTTGTCACGATGAAAGTCCAAACACGAAATCAAAATTCAATGCAATATTGATGAAAATTTAAAAAATTGTTTTTACTTTAGTTTTACAGCTTAAAAACTATTTGTGTGTTAATTTCAAAGCCAAACGGAACAAAAACGTATAACGCAGTGAATACCTTGAACGCAACATGAAACAATTTTCTTTCCATGTATTACGTTTTACTATTTTTTAATATGGTTAATTACTCGCTATAATGTAAAATGCATATGTAACAATTCCCATGAAAATAAAAATCTGTTTAAATTGTACATCCGTTTCCCCATACGCGAGAGGCAGATCCACGAAGTGGCTAAAACATAGTGCCCGCCTGGGGGTTGGCGAGCGAAGCGAGCAGAGGGCAGAGCCCCCTTGCAGTCCAAAAAGAAATGTACTGTACTTTTATATATAAATAACACAGCAAAATAAAATCAAATACTAAAATTTTAAAGTTATTGTAAGGTTTATTTTTTTTAATACAAATAATCCTAAATATTAACATAAAATAAATTGCAATTATGTAGACATGTTGATGAGCATGTACTCTACACACGGGACAATCAATAATGATCCTATAACTTGATAAGACAACATTATGGCAGTTCAGAACCATCCAAATTTACATTTTTTTCTTCTGAGTTTAAGTAATACTGCACATGAAAATGATTTTTTCGTTATATACCCAATGTAGTATGCAGTGATAGCAAAGAAAAAATTTTAGTCTAATGTTCTAATGGAGGACGGACCGAAGAATGTTTCTGATAGACTGGGAGACAATGGCGACCAACACTGAAAAACAGCAAACAATATCAAAAATGTCTGTGAGAGAAATGTCACATAATCCACACTCAAGTCATCCAGTCATATGCTCACAACCTGCAAAATGCAAACATGTCTTCCTAAAATATAGTTGAACTAGCCGACACCCGCCGTAGCAACGGCGGTGTAAGAATAGGAACGGAAAACGGTGAGAAAGGAATTCAGAAATCAAGAAGAAAGAAATACTTCTTGAAGACACAGTTGTGAATAGGTGTTTTGCTGGAGACGATTTGTGTCAAGAAATAACCCACTGATAGGAACAGGCAAGCCGGATCCCGGAATCGAGATGACGTTGTACAAAAACCCGTCGACAGAGAAAATACTATCGTTTATTTTATAACAAAGGCTTAGGAAACAACCATCGCAGTATAACGAAAATAGCAAGGAGTGAAACCAATGCCAATGGTCGAGAGAGTACCTTCCTGTAGCAGGCTACGGAAAAAACTCCCAGGCGCACACATGGCCGAAGTGAAAGGTCACGCGGTCAGGCTAGATATAGGGCGGTGATGTGACACCAATGAGGTCATGAGAGAGGAGCGGGGAACGCGGTAGTCCGAAGGAGGAACAGGAATCGAGAAAAGCGGCATGGGGGCGTATGGAAGGATGCAGGCAGCATGGGGAAGGGTTTGGAAGAGGACGAATAGGAATCAAGAAATGTCGTGTGGGCTGCGTGTTGGGGGGACCGGTTTTAAAGAGGAATCAGGGCAAACCAGACGAAAAATATATATAAGAGATAGGATTTGTAATAAAGCCAGCAGAAACTGGTTAATAGTTCTACTAATGCAGTAACCGTAAAAGGCCATTAGAGAGCACTGCTGCATAAGGTGTATGGGTGCTGATTTGAAAATGAACTTAATCTGTGAAACTGCAGAGACTCTCCAGTAGAGGGCGATGTTACTTAATGTAGGAGGAAGCAGGACTAACCAGAAGAGAAATAAATATATAAAAAATAAAAAAACATAAAAAAAAAAAAAAAATTCCACAAAATGAAAATAGTCCACAGACAGGAAGCCTCTTCCTAAGGGGTTGTGCTTATTGAACTGAAGGCCTGCCTGTCTCGCTCATTCATTGCTTAAGATTCCAGCCTTCCTGCCGGAACGTCTTACTGACACGTTAGCTGTGGCTTCTGACAGGATCTATGAAGAGCTTAGGATGGCGTATTTCCCTTTAACAAAAAAAATGAGAACGTCAACACTCTGCAGGAAGCGGAGAGCTCTCTAAACCCAACAACATCCACTGCACTTGACACACTGGGAACAGACGTGTGATTTGACCAGAAAAGAAAACATTTGGGGATTGAGCTACTTGCTTTCTTTCCATCCAGCTAGAGCAGGGGTGTCGAACTCCAGGCGTGGAGGGCCGCAGTGGCTGCAGGTTTTAATTTTCACCCTCTTTCCCCAATCAGTGCCCAGTTTTCTCTACTAATTCACTCCTTTTCCCTTCATTTCACTAGCCCTGTTTTTAAGAATTCAGTCCTCTGTATTTATTCCTTTCTTCATTAAATGGCAGCCAAACTGAAAGGAGACATGAAACGAGCCGACAGGTGACCAGCTCAACTGGGATTTCAAACTCCAACCAATCTCTTAATGAGAAGCCAATTCTTACTGTTAATTAAACCCGTTATTTCATTCCATCATTTGCTGCTCTCATTCTGCCATAGCAGACATTTCCAAAACTGCTGATTTTTCTATTTTTTTCTAAGAACACCGTCAAGATGTTTTGGTGACCTGAGAGATCAATCTTACTGAGACCATCACCTTTATTTTCAGTGTGATGGGCACAGGTGAGCTGGTCATGTGGCTGCTTGTTTTGCGTCTCCTTATTGCTTGGCTGCTAATTAAAGAAAAAGAGACAACTAAGGGGTGTGAGTCAAGTTAATTAAGAGCAGCAAAAACTGGTCACTGATGAAGAAGATGGTTAGAATGAAAACCTGCAGCCCCTGCGGCCCTCCAGGACTGGAGTTTGATACCCGTGCGCTGGAGGATTGCTAACCGGCCCCTGATTCGTGAATCAATTATCCATGACGGGTGTAACAAAGACTCGATTCTCCCAGCTGCCCTAGAATACACCGTGAGAACTTCTCCGGCACAATGAGGAGTTTGTGCTTTCGCAGTCCCCATAGAGTTCAACCTGAAAACAAAGCATATGAATGGAGCAGTGCATTTATAAAACGATGTTGGCATTTGCTGCACTCGTCAGAAGATGAAGTGTGTGTGTGTGAGAGAGTGCAAAACACTCAACCTGCAGAATCAGCCCACTTTCACGTACAGTAACGTCAATCTTGTGAGTCGATAACTTCACCTCACATCAACGCAAAGACGACAAACATCTCTGCCAAGCTGCGGCCGTTTTGGCGAGTTACACCTTCGCTTTAGGTTTTCAATCATATTTGTTTAAATCCCGTGCTTTTTAAGGAAGGGCTTTTCATTCCAGTCATGTGACAATGTCGTGTAACAAGGCCACATTCTGCATTGGCAGCACTGGTGAAATTCGACACGACAAAATTCCGTCTGGATCTTCTACTTTGACAAAGTGGCCCACCACCTGCCAAACGCACCTTTTGATAATAACGTTTGGACCTTTCAAGACGGGCGGCACGGTGGCGCAGTGGTAGTGAGACATGGGTTCGCTTCCCGGGTCCTCCCTGCGTGGGGTTTGCATGTTCTCCCCGTGTCTGCGTGGGTTTCCTCCCACAGTCCAAAGACATGCAGGTTAGGTGCATTGGCGATCTTAAATTGACCCTAGTGTGGGTGTGTGTGTGTGCCCTGCGGTGGGCTGGCGCCCTGCCTTGCGCCCTGTGCTGGCTGGGATTGGCTCCAGCAGACCCTGTGTTAGGATATAGCGGGTTGGACAATGACTGACTGACCTTTCAAGACAGCTAAGGTACGTTACGACTCTCCGCAGCAAAACAAATTAGAAAAACAACCAAATCTTATTTCTTCAATTTAGACTCTCTATCCTACCCCAACCCCCCTCCCGGGGGGGGGGGAGAATGAGGACAAACCCACCATGATAAATATGTAATGGTTTTGAGAAGCCAGACTGGAGTAAAAACATTTTCCTGTACTATAAACAAGTCTGTCATTAGCTTGAGACGTTGCACAAACAAGCCTGGGAGTTCAAACAAGTTAGTTTGTTTTGTGCCGCTAGCTATTTGAAAAATGTCTGGAAACTGAAGTGACTGAAAGGACCCCTGTTCATTTAATTGACTCAGTTTGGGGGGGGCGGGCATTATTATGCCACTTCTGACAACAGAAAAAAAAAAAATTAGGTGGTATAAGAGAAACTTCAAAAAGGTGCTGAACGACGCGTCAGAGGCTCAGACTGTGAAACTCTTAATGTGCCGAGCGTCCGTACTCTTGAAAAACGTTAGGCAGCTCTCATGGTCAATCACTGTGTCACATGTAATCACCGAAACGTCCTTAGAAGCGTGAACAAGTGAAACCCGCCAAATCCCTGGGAAGTGAGGGGGTAACCATATGGGGGGGGGGGAAAAAAAAAAAAAGTGGCTCGAGCCTCCACGGTGGGGTCAGAAATCTTGCAGTCTTGTGACTTACAGTGCCATGTCACAGACAGAGAGAGGTTGGGACCATGGGCATCGCCGTAGCCAGCACATGATGAGCCACCCAGATTGGGACCCGAGTGCAGCTGTGCAATGGGTGACACCTCAGCACCACACTGGACCAATGTGAGGTGTTTAAACGGAGGCTGGAGTGCCTACATGCAGGACTGAATGCAGACTAACGTCATACCCAGGATGAAGCAATTGCAGGTGTCGCACACGTGCGCTTGGGAGGCAGCTAAAGGGTAATTCCGAATCTGACCAGGATGGGGTAGAGTGCACCGATTCTTTTTCTCGCTTTCCTGCAGACCATTCACGTGAAATTCCACTTGGCCCTGTTGACGTCACTTCTGGGTCTGAACCTATAGATGAAGACCTTTCTGGTTCCGGCCCCCTTGATGTCAGGCCCAGGGCTCCAGCTTATGGTTGAAGACCCTTCTGATCCCGGCCCCTCTGACGTCACTTCCTATCCTGACCTTTTAAGCCTCCACCTTTCCCCTGTTCTCTCAGTTCTGTTTGTGGACATCAGTGCTATCATTTGTTTTTGCAATTTAGCAGCCAGGAAAACAATATACAGAGCCTTGCTATGACTCGTGTACGAGTTTGTGACACAGGTTAAAGGGGGCTTGCTCAAGGGCCCACTGGAGTAGAGTCACTTCCGGTGTTTTACAGAATTTGAACAGGCAACCCTTCCGATTGCTGGCCCAGATCCCTAGCCTCAGAGCCACCACTCTGCCCCAGAAACCACAGAGACCCCAGTTAAAAATACAGAAAACAAGTATATAAAGAAAATCAGAAAAAAAAAAAGAAAATCAATGTCGTTACCTTCAACCTCCAGTTGTGACCCCGCTCTTCTTTAATGCGGCTCAGCCATGCCTCATTGAACCAGGAGGGATCTCTGTTTAATTACAATTAAAGAATAATGTCAAGAGGACGCTGAAAGATTCACAGCAGATAAAAGTGAGACAGCGCCCTCTATTGTTCTTGTCAGTTCAAAATCCTCTGGGGCATGAGCTTCATGAAAGCCTCATTATTTTAACAAGACCATATTTCACGTAGCCAATAATTAGGTTAGGTTTACACACTAACCACAATAAAGTGCTTCGGAGCAAGAAGAGACCTGCTGGGTACTAAAACTTGTTGTTAAGCCAAAATCTATTCTTATAACCATGAAATACTTTACACTGCGGACATCAATAATGGAGGTTGACAATTCAAACGTATTCTTCACTGCCTGTCATAGCGTTTGGGACAAAGGCATATTGTTTCTTTGATTTGCCCCCCTGCTCCTCAGTTTAAAATTATAAATCAAACAATTCATTTGTGATTAAAGTGCACATTACAGACTTTCACTTATGTGAAAGTGACAACACTTTTCCTATCAACATTATGGAGGGCACAGTATGGAAAACAAAGTGTCCCATCACTACACAGGCCGAGCGTGAAGTCAGAAGATTACAGCATTGTGTGTGTGTGTGTGCCAAGTGTCGTTGGACGTCCCATACCAAGCCAGACGTGGCCTCGTAACACCTAAAAGAACTGAAGGGTGACTACCTGAATGAATAAAATAAGAAAACTTACATTCTGTGCAGCACGTGGGCGATGGCGACGCCATTAGTGAGGTCTTCTTTAGAGGTACATGAGGGCACCTGGAACGTCTTCAGCTGAAACCAAAAATAAGAGAAGGGTCATTGAAGCCACACTGCTTATTTGTTTTAATCACCAGACGTTAACACTGCATCAAAAATACCAAACCTGAATAGTGCATTATGGGATTGCCTATCCCAAAGGTATCACAAAAAAGTGCAAGAACCAAACCTATAGGGGGCGCCACCTCCATAGACTGATCTAGAAATATTATAATATGCTACCGTGGCGGTCCATCTGTCTGTCCAGGATTTTAAATCACCTGTAGCTCGCAAACCGTTTGACTGATTGACCTGAAATTTGGTACACAAACACTACGTGACCTCTACTATCCACTTTAGGGATAATGATTGACCTCCATGGTTACTCCTCTTTTTAATTTATTGTAGAATCAACTCTCGGCAGCGGGCAGCGCATGTGTACGGACGCCGTTCTCATCCCCTACCACCTTCGCTATCACTTCCACTAAGTCTTCATATCTTAAATCATTCTTGAGGCAGACTAAAGACTTAAGTGCCAGCTTAAGTGACAAATTAAAGAAAATGTACTAAGTAATTGCAACACAAACGCTGACTTAATCAGTTTTAACACGGAAAGATGCCAACGTAAGAAGAGAAGAAGCGGGCCGCTAGGGCGGAGAAAAGATGATCTGCTCAGGAAGCGGCAAGCGCATCAACCTCTGAGCAAACGAACGATAAACGTACAGAGAAAGACTAGGAATGCTCAAGTCAAGTGTATTCACTGCACGTTATCGTTATAGCAGGGCGCCATTACTGGTCTAGAAGTATTATTGTTAGCTGAAGCAGATCCCCATTTGGGGCCGCAGCCTTCCAGCTTACTAGACACTCAATGGCATCCTCAATCTTGGAGAGCTTCAAATGTCTAAGTAGCTGGTTTATGCACGCATCTTGAAAAAACAACAATTCCTATTCAGGACCTTGCTTTGAATGAATTCTGAGAGACAGAACATCTTACACATAACATCCCCAAAATCTGCTAATCCTTCCGCCCTGTTACTTATCTTTACAAGTTCAGCGAGCCTAACCAGTGCAGACATATTACTTATTGCCACAACATTTTACTGGCTACAGTGACAAACGTTAGTAGTCAATCTGAAAATAAACCCTACTGGAATGTAATAGAATAATTTAAAAATATTTGCAATCTCTTGCCCTACAAGCACCTTCAGTGCCATTACCCAGTACCCGCGTGTGTCTGCAGCCTGACCCCTGTCTGGCACTCCCCCTCATGCACACATTTTTGTAACGACTGCTTCTCAGACTCTGTCATTATTTTTAAAATACCTTTCTCATATCTTGTCTGGTTTTACATTTCCCATCTTTGATGCTGATTCTCAGCGTACCTCCTATGCATTTACTTCTCCTTATGGGTCTCACGTTCGCAATTCCTCTTTTGATCGCATCGTCAAAGCCAAACTGACCAATCAGATTGTTCTGAGGGATTGGACACACAGAGACCTTAGTGTTTTATTATATAGCAGAGGGTCAAATTGCTAAAGAGAAAAAAGTCTAGCATGGAGAGCTCTAGGGCAGGGGTACTCCATCACAGTCCTGGAGGTCCACAGTGGCTGCAGGTTTTCATTCCAACCAGATTCAGAATAAGATGCCAGGCCTAACAGAAAATGAAACTTTGTATTCAATTATATGGCTTATTAATGTTTTCATTCTAACAAAACAAAAACTGTATTTTTTTTTGTTTCCTGAAACCTTTGTTCATATGTTTGTGGTCCTTCCTTTCTCTCTCTTATTTATTTCAAACTTTTGTTGACACGGGTACTTTATGATACGGGCAGACAGGTTTAAATGGAAGGGGGCAGTTCCTTTGTGGTGTGCGCCTCATTTTTCACAGATGGTTGGTTAAGAAAACGGGCAACAACTTAAATCTAAATGCACCAATTTAAAACTAAAATAGGCAACTAAAGGTTCTGAATTGTAACAAATAAGATAACTAATAAGCAAAAAAAAAAAAACCCTGCTTTATTAGGATATAAACGGGTTCTAAATAAGAAATTGGTTAAAGTGGAAACCTGGAGCAACTGAGGTCTTTCAGGACCGGAATCGAGCACCCTGCCCTGGAGAGGCTTCAAAGCAAATCGGCAGCACACAACTTTAGTGGAGGGAAGAGCAGAGAGAAGCGTCCTCGGATCTCTCAGCCCTGCCATTGAAAATCACCGCCATCCCCACGGAATTCGATACACGACACGGGCGGAGAAGCAGCAGGCGGAGGTGTGCGCGCCTTGTTCATCCTGCGCTATGAATGAGCTCTCTGTGCTCCTCTCCGGTCTGGATCAACAGGTTCTTTTAACCCTTTAGCACCTGATGCCGCTCGTTCTGCTGTGCCCGCCCCCCCCTTTCCCTTCAGTGGGTGTTTTTATGGCAGTTGGCGGATTAAACGTTCTCCATGTTCGGGCCGGTGAACTAAGTTCTCTCGTACTAAGCAACTAATACAAATCCACCTGACCCCCCCGTTCTGTCTTTTTAGTTTTCAGAGGTACGTGCTGCACATCTTGGTTATCTTTTTTTTTTATTTTTTACACTAGCGATAACCTCCTCCGAACTGTAGTTTAGCCACTTGCCTAATAACTGGGCTTTAACTGATTTGGCGGCCTTTGTTAAAAGCCGGGCGTTGAGGGAAGCGAGTCAAGCAGCTCACTTTTGCTCCTCTCCGGTAAAGCCAGCAGGCCGTCGCTCGTCACAGAGCAAACTGCCGCCCGGACCTTTGCTCTGCCACCTGTTCTCCAGCTTGACGGCAAAAACAAACCCAACACGTACCCAGCTGAGCAGCGAGTCGCACAGCTCCGCTTTGTTCACACTCATGGCGGCGTCCCTCCCGGCGCTTGGAGTTCACTGCGTGCCTGGATCTTTCTTGGGACGGCTTGCCGCCTGCTTCCTCGCTCTACCAGCGGCGACCACTCCCGGCGTCTAAAAAACTCATTCTCGGTCGGAGTTTTCCAAAAGGTGCATATCAGTGCGGCAGGGCCGCAGGCGGCTTCCGTAGGCTGACGTCACCATAGCAACGCGGCTGTCCTCCGCGAGCCTGAGCGGAATTCAACTCATACAGGTATTCATGTAGGTTCGTTTTATTCTCTTAAATTTCAAGTCAATTATTAATTATTGACGTGCGTTACATTCGGATGATTAAAATTTATCCGGTGCAAGTGCGTGAGTGTTTTGCGACCTGCGACTAGCTGTCATTCCGTCCAGGTTTGGTTCCACCCGTGTCACTGATGCTGCTGGGACAGACGACAACAAAATCGCACAGTACGCGTGACTTGGAATGGATTTTATGAAGGCTGTTTTTAATTTAAAGACTGTAAAAAATTATAGCAAACTGCTCATTTTATTTTATGCCAAGTTCGAAGTTTTTTTTCTTTTTGGTTATTCTGGTGTTTTCTGGGTAATTGTATTTTGGGGTTAATATTTTATTATTTTTATCGAACTTCTGTAAAATACAAAATTTCAACCTGACAAAAAGAAATCTATCTAGCAAAATGCATTTTTAACCGCTTTAAGTATTGTTCAAAGCTGAAGTTGGCCACTTATTTGGATTTTCCGTTCCACCTCACTATCTGCAACCAACCAACCAACCAAACGGTTAATCATCCCCTGGCGGAAGGATCTCGAAGTTCTTGATTCAGAATATTTTTTAAATCAACTCGTTTAAAGGTGATAATGTTCTTTGTGTTTCATTTTTGAAGTTACTGTTAATGAAATGTGGACGTCCGGTTACCTGCTATTTTAAGACCGTCTGTCCATTCATAAAGTACCCGAAAGCAATGCTCAAGGTCAGCAACATCACTCAAATCCGCCCGGGGCATTGAAGCAGTGATTGGTTGGAAGTAACGGGCCCAAAGAGTGCCACAAAAAATCCAGTTTCCTACACCATTACACCAGCAGCAGCAGCCGTGAGACTCGTCAGACCAGGCTACGATATTTCAGTCTTCACCTGACCAGTTTTGGTGAGTCTGTGCCCACTGCAGCTTCAGCTTTCTGATGGTAGCTGACAGGAGTGAAACCCGACGTGGTCTTCTATTGTTGTAGCCCATCCATCTCCAGGTTCGACTGACATGCTTGGACCAGTCTCCTCTGACCTCTCCCATCGCCGGTGTGTTTCCGTCCGCAGTACTGCCACGCACTGGATGTTTTTTGTACTCTTGAGACTATGGTGCATGAACATCCCAGGGGATCAGCAGTTACAGAAATAATCAAATCAGCCCATAATGCTACGGTTCAAAGCACTGAGACGATGTTTAATGTGGACATTAACTGCAGCTCCTCACCGGTATCTGCATATGCCTGGTGTTCCTACCACATGATTGGCTGATTACTGCATCGACGTGCAGGTGTACAGACGTTTCTAATTTGTTCAGTGATTGCGTGTGTTAATAGATATATATCATATATACTCTATATGTATATCTACAACTTGTCAAGTAAGCAGCCACCGTGGTAAAACGCCGACGTGCGAGGTTCGATCCTCGCAAGGGGAAGCAAAAGTGCGTACACCTGATAGGCTCAAATTAGAGCGAAACACGCGTCGTGTACTCTTTGTATTATTTGGCAGGTATTAAACATCACATATACAGGGTGGTCCAGATCTAATTATGCAGATCCAGATCTTTTGGGTGACTTTGATTTATGCTGGGACGATTCCAGTTCGGCCCAAAGACGATTGTTCATGTCGTCAGTTCCCACACTTCTCGATGGTCCGGGATTTTTTGGGTGATTTTCTATGTAATAAACTTAGTAAGTTATAGCGTAATGAAAAATTGCATAATTGGATCTGGACAACCCTATACGTATACAGTATTTAAACAAGAAGCAGTTCATTCTCTTTTGTTTCGGTAATGTTTAAATGCTGGGTAAACAAACTGCACTGAGACCAGGATATCATTCACAATAAGACCACTAGGTGTCGCCGCATGTAACAATCTCAAGGCCACTTAGACTAATTTAGGGGATGTGGGGTGGACTGAGCTCTACCCCGGCAGTACTTGGCACAAAGACCGCGCCAGTCCACTGCAGGACCCCTTTACACACACAGCCACAATTAATGTGACACATCTTTGGTGTGGGAGTTGAACTGCTCTTTTTATCTGCATCAGAATTTTTCTTTCATTTTAGTCATTCTGGTGTGTTGAGGTTTGTTATTTGACATAATAATATGGATTTGTTTATTTATTGAGCTTTTGTAAGCAGCTAAATATCTCACTGGAGAAAAATGCATTTCTATCTATCTATCTATATAGTGCCTTTCACTCTATCTATTTATATAGTGCCTTTCACTCCTATCTTCTATCTATTATGTAGTGCATCTATCTGTCTATCTATTTATATAGTG
>JANRMT010062829.1:50533464-50568263 GCA_026402145.1 Polypterus bichir lapradei
TATAGTGCCTTTCATTTCTATCTATCTATCTATTATATAGTGCCTTTAATTTCTATCTATCTATCTATTATATAGTGCCTTTCATTTCTATCTGTCTATCTATTATATAGTGCCTTTCACATGTACAAATCCACGGCTTGCCAGAGACAGCTGCAGTGATCTGCCTCCCCTTCCCTTTGCGAGGTTAATGAGTTGAGGCGAGGTTTATTTCGTGACTAATCATGAATCACAATTTCACCTTTTTTTGACAGCGTTCCTTGGCCTTTTTGCAGATGTCTGTTTTAAGTTAGCGCTTGTATGCGTTGCCCCAGTAGTCACAGTTTTTATTATTTATTTATTTTATTTTTTTTTAAACAAACCAGCTGCACTCGTGTGTTTCTCCACAAAGTCTTGTCTTAAAAATAGCACAGCCCTTTCTGTAATGCAGAGAACAGCAGAGCCATTTCCTCTTTCTGTACTACGTGAAGATGTGAGGCTTGATCTCCTACAAGTGTAGCTCTTAAGACGCCTGTAAGTTGTGTGTTGCTGTTTTATAGAAACCGTTCAAAAGTACTGGACCAGTGCAGGAGTGCTAATGGATGGGCACCGGCATTTATAATGGCAGTATTCTGGTGAGACACATTTTATTTTACCATGCAAGAATAGTAGAGAAATGTGCCAAATAAAAATTAGCAGCAGTCTCAATGAAGAGCTGACATCGTCAGAACAGAATATCCAGTGTGTAAACGATGAACACAAGGCAGGGCTGAAGCAACAGACCGACCAGTCATCCTCACTTCTATACACTTTTCCTGATGAACATCACAAGGTACCTGACGTAAAGATCTGAGAAGTAGCGAGTCCAACAGAGTGCAATTGGGGACCACCGTACCTATGAGGTCAGTCACGTGACGTCCCAACATCACAGAACACCCTCAACATCCGTCATGAGACGCTCATCATGTTAGTTACACTGTGGCTAATATTAGGGGTGTGGGAAGATAATCTGACTCAAAGGGCGTTTTGTGACTGACATGGTGGGCATTACCTGACCTACGCCGTGGGTACTGCAGGCTGCCGTCAGACCCATCTCAGTGAGCCAAGCCATTAACACAGAGACCCCACCTTGACCCATCTGTTGAATTTGTCAGTTCAGAGCAAAATGCAAAAGAGTAAAGACAAAAGAATCTCCGCTGGAAAAGGTAGAGCCGCTGATTCCCAGTTGTCCTTGGGAGTCTCTTAGGATTCTGGTGGGACAAAGCCAAGGTATGCTAACTGGTGCCCAAAAATGATGGCTCTCCACAAGTTAACCTGGAGAGGGTTTAACTTCAGAAAAAAATATCTATTTGCTTTTAATGCCATCGTTGATCATGCCACAGTTATTTTCAATGTTTTGTTTTAATGATTTAGTAATATTACTACTACTACTAATAATAATCTTCTTTGAAATAAGGTAGTTGAAGGAACATGAACAAGTGATGTCTGTAAACAGACAATGCAGATATGAAGGTCAGATATGGCATCTTCCCACTTGGCCCCTGCCCTGTCCTGCCCCCTTAGAGATCTTCATGAGCATCCTTACCTTCCCATGATTCTCCACTCTTTTGCGTATAACGACCGCTCACAGTCTTGTCTTTATCTACTGAAGACCCAGAGTGCTGGCTCTGAGGCTAAGGATCTGTGCGGCTATCCAGAAGGTTGCCGCTTCGATTCCCTGTTACTGGCGAGAGAGAGCCTACTCTGCTGGGCCCTTGAGCGAGGCCCTTAACCTGAAATTGTTCCTGGGGGTGCTGTACGATAGCCGACCCTGCGCTCTGACCCCCAGGGGTATGCGAAAACTAACAAATTCCTAAAGCAAGAAATTGTATAAGGTGAAATAAAGAACAAGAAAAAAACCAAAAAACCTCCACTTTGCTGGTGCAGCGCTAATGAGGGCTAAAGAGACACGGAAAAAAAAAAAAATGGAAGAAACCTCGGGAAAGGCCATTCAAAGAGAGACCCCTTACCAGGTAGGTTGGGCGAGCAGTGGGTGACAAAAAGAAGGGGGGGGGGGGGTCAATACAATACAATACAACACACAGAACAGAACACAAGTAATCCTCAATACAGTATAAAAATCCAAAATATTACAAGTACAGAGCAGAATTTCCCAGGAGATGATATCCCATCACATGATTTGGATTTGTTCAGAGTCCTCATGACCCTGTCCATTCCGGGGGCCTCCTAATCATCTCCTGTTTCTAATCGCCCCCTTTTTACAGGTCTGCGTTTTGTTTCTTTCGGGAGGCAGCCAGGACGGAGGTCGGCCGAAAGGAGCTCGCGGCTGCTGAGTCTCCGCCGGCTACACGAGTAATGGGTGAGCCGGGGAGAAGGAGAAGGAGAAGGACGAGTTAGTCTGCATTTTAACCTCGGATTTTTAACAGATTTATTTATTTATTTTTATCCCCACTTTTCACAATGATTTTTATGGATTTATATATGTACTTTTTTTTGAGCACTGCACAATTGACAATTGTTAATTTTACTTTTGTTTTGACTGTTTTTTAATAAAAGCACTTTTTCCACCATCCTCTGGCATCATCAGAGAATTGTCCTCATTTGTCCGCTCATGTTGGTCATAACTATCGACGGTGTTGGGTCAGCAGACTCCCATGTGGGAAGAGGGAGACTGTAGGGGGCTGGCATCGTCACAATAGCGGGTTGGATAATGGATGGATGGACTTTGGGATGTGATGTAAACTCAGCAATACAGTGGTGACCCTAATAAATTGGATTCTTTAATAAATTGAATTCTTTTTTTATGGTTTGCTGTGCCCAGCACCCCCCAATTAAAGGTTAACCCCCCACCAATGCTGGCCAGTCATTTACAGTTCTGACCTCATGATTAGCCACACTTTACTATTTTTATGGGGCGGCCTCACAGTTAGGAGACTCAGGTTCGCTTCCCGGGTCCTCCCTGCGTGGAGTTTGCATGTTCTCCCCATCTCTTCCTGGGTTTCCTCCCACAGTCCAAAGACATGCAGGTTAGGTGGACTGGCGATCCTAAATTGTTCCTAGTGTGTGCTTGGTGTGTGTGTGTGTGCCCTGTGGTAGGCTGGCAGCCTGCCTGGGGTTTGTTTCCTGCCTTGCGCCCTGTGTTCGCTGGGATTGGCTCCGGCAGACCCCCGTGACCCTGTAGTTAGGATATAGCGGGTTGGATAATGGATGAATGGACCCTGTGTTTGTTTTTCCCCCCATAATTACCTGATGCTTCTTTTTTTTTCTAATGAAGCCCCTTTTGGAAGGGCGTGATTGGGAGGAATGGCTTCCCCGATCTGAACCCGAGCAATGTTTTGTTATTGGACTTCTGTGCTCGTCACAGATTGTCCATAACGAACACCATGTTCAAGCATAAGGGTGTTCATATGTGCACTTGGCACCAGGACACCCTAGGCCTCAGGTCGATGATCGACTTTGTGGTCGTGTCGTCGGACTTGCGGCCATATGTCTTGGACACTCGGGTGAAGAGAGGGGCGGAGCTGTCAACTGATCACCACCTGGTGGTGAGTTGGCTTCGATGGTGTGGGGAAGATGCCGGTCAGGCCTGGTAGGCCCAAACGTGTTGTGAGGGTCTGCTGGGAATGGCTGGCAGGGTCTCCTGTCAGAAGTAGCTTCAACTCCCACCTCCGGCAGAACTTCAACCACGTCCCGAGGGAGGTGGGGGACATTGAGCCCAAATGGGCCATGTTCCGTGCCTCTATTGTTGAGGCGGCTGACCGGAGCTGTGGCCGTAAGGTGGTCGGTGCCTGTCGTGGCAGCAATCCCCGAACCCGTTGGTGGACACCGGTGGTGAGGGATGCCGTCAAGCTAAAGAAGGAGTCCTATAGGACCTTTTTGTCCTGTGGGTCTCTGGAGGCAGCTGATAGGTACCGGCAGGTCAAGCGGAATGCGGCTTCAGTGGTTGCTGAGGCAAAAACTCAGGCATGGGAGGAGTTTGGAGAGGCCATGGAGAACGACTTTCGGACGGCTTCGAGGAGATTCTGGTCCACCGTCCGGCGTCTCAGGAGGGGGAAGCAGTGCAGTGTCAACACCATATATGGTGGGGATGGTGCGCTGCTGACCTCGACTCGGGACATTGTGGGTCGGTGGGGGGAGTACTTCGAAGACCTCCTCAATCCCACTAACATGCCTTCCAATGAGGAAGAAGAGCCTGGGGACTCTGAGGTGGGCTCTCCCATCTCTGGGACTGAGGTCACCGAGGTGGTCAAAAACTCCTTGGTGGCAGGGACCCGGGGGTGGATGAGATACGCCTGGAGTTCCTCAAGGCTCTGGATGTTGTAGGACTGTCTTGGTTGACACCGGGGACAGTGCCTCTGGATTGGCAGACCGGGGTGGTGGTCCCCCTCTTTAAAAAGGGTGACCGGAGGGTGTGTTCCAACTACAGAGGGATCACACTCCTCAGCCTCCCTGGAAAAGTCTATTCGGGGGTTCTGGAGAGGAGGGTCCGTCAGATAGTCGGACCTCGGATTCAGGAGGAACACTGTGGTTTTCGTCCTGGTCGCGGAACAGTGGACCAGCTCTACAACCTTAGCAGAGTCCTGGAGGGTGCATGGGAGTTTGCCCAACCAGTCTACATGTGTTTTGTGGACTTGGAAAAGGCGTTCGACCGTGTCCCTCGGGGAATCCTGTGGGGGGTGCTACGGGAGTATGGGGTACTGGACCCCCTGATAAGGGCTGTTCGGTCCCTGTACAACCGGTGTCAGAGCTTGGTCCGCATTGCCGGCAGTAAGTCGAGCCCGTTTCCAGTGAAAGTTGGACTCCGCCAGGGCTGCCCTTTGCCACCGATTCTGTTTATAACTTTTATGGACAGAATTTCTAGGCGCAGCCAGGGCGTTGAGGGGGTCCGGTTTGGTGGACTCAGGATTGGGTCACTGCTTTTTGCAGATGATGTTGTCCTTTTTTCTTCATCAGGCCGTCATCTTCAGCTCTCTCTGGATCGGTTTCCAGCTGAGTGTGAAGTGGCTGGGATGAGAATCAGCACCTCCAAATCCGAGACCATGGTCCTCAGCCGGAAAAGGGTGGAGTGCCCTCTCAGGGTTGGGGGTGAGATCCTGCCCCAAGTAGAGGAGTTCAAGTATCTCGGGGTCTTGTTCACGAGTGAGGGAAGAATGGACCGTGAGATCGACAGGCGGATCGGTGCGGCATCCGCAGTGATGCGGGCTCTGCATCGATCTGTCGTGGTGAAAAAGGAGCTGAGCCGTAAGGCAAAGCTCTCAATTTACCAGTCGATCAACGTTCCTACCCTCACCTATAGTCATGAGCTGTGGGTAGTGACCGAAAGAACGAGATCGCGAATACAAGCGGCTGAAATGAGTTTCCTCCGCAGGGTGTCTGGGCTTTCCCTTAAAGACAGGGTGAGAAGCTCAGTCATCCGGGAGGGGCTCAGAGTAGAGCCGCTACTCCTCCACATGGAGAGGAGTCAGATGAGGTGGCTCGGGCATCAGGAGATGCCTCCTGGACGCCTCCCTGGTGAGGTGTTCCAGGCACGTCCAACCAGGAGGAGGCCCCGGAGAAGACCCAGGACACGCTGGAGGGACTATGTCTCCTGGCTGGCCTGGGAATGCCTTGGGATTCTCCCGGAAGAGCTGGAAGAAGTGACTGGGGAAGAGGGAAGTCTGGGCTTCTCTGCTTAAGCTGCTGCCCCCGCGACCCGACTCCGGATAAGTGGAAGAGGATGGATGGATGGATGAACCCCTTTTTAGAACTTTAGCCATGTTTCTCATTACATTTATTTGGAGTGGTGCCTGGAGAAGCTCCTTTGGCCAGCAGGTTTTTACTCCAAGACCCCTTCTCCCTGTTTCAACATGGTGCCCTGACAAATCCCTATGCTTTTGGGGATATGGCGAACATAAACTGCCGTGAGAACAAAGATAATTAAAGCTGCATTGAGTGAACATGCAGGTGTGCCGTTCTTTTCGAAATAAATGCGTCTTCATAGCTGGCAGTGGCTCGCAGTACCAGCATTTTTGGTAAGAAATCATTGAGACAGAAAACAGGTGGTGTGTTTTTCAGATTGACTGCCGTGTCTGTCTCAGAGAGACACGTGTGATCAGGCCCGAGAGTGTGCGGCAGGCGTTAAATCTTTCAGTGCGATGCCCTTAAAGGGCACACAGCATTGTGTAATCGCAGCCTGTTTACACTCCCCGACGCACTCTCCTGGCACGAGATACTGAACCGGGGGGGTGTAGCCGCAGTGGGCTCACCCAGTGCGGGCTCCAATGGTAGGTCTCTTGGAGTGCCAGCTTTGCTTTATTGAGGCTTCCATGTTACGACGTCTACCTCTAAAGAGGACAACGTGATATGGTGGTTAGAGCTAATGCCTCAGGGCACCGGGGATGTGGGTGTGATTTACAGACGCAATATTCATAAATATTCTGAGTTTATGTAAGACGCAATGACATCCAAAAAAAAATAAAAAACTGGTCAGATTACTTGAAGACGCTCACTTGGCCTGGTATGAGTAAGTGGCATGTACAGTATGTGTTCTCTGATGGGATGCCATACTATTCCATTGTACTATTTCTACTTAAACCCAACCCTCAAACTGATTAAGTGACTTCAGAAAATGGAAGGCTGGATTGAGGACAGTGGTGTTGCCAATACCGTCACCCAAACCAAATCTTAAGCTGGGCAGTTGGATTTCTATGGCCGGGCACTAGTCAGTTCTGATTTCTCTCTATTATATAAAACTTATGTAAGACTTTTTCAGAGAGATAATTTCAAGTCCCGCGAGACGAGACTTTGTGCCAAGGGGTGAATTGAAAACCTAACAGTTCCAAGCGGGGCCGGAAATAAAAGACAAAGAGTAGAAGAGAAAAGACAAAGAGTAGAAGACAAAGTAGAACGTCGTAAAGAGGTTCAAAAAACGTTGACATGATACACATGCAGAGCAGGTTAGAGATTATTAAAGTACAGTACTAAAATTCAAAAGTCTCAAAGAATTGATAATAAAGATCACATTAGTGCAAACAAATGGAAATTATTACTCAGTGAAATAACAGAAAAGCGAAAAGAGATTGAATATGTGGACATAGGTGATATGACAGAAGTATGTACTGTAGATCTTGTTCAGCTTTAAAGTTTAAGTTGGAGACTTGTAGATTGTCTAATTTGTGTTGCCATCATGGAGAAGTAGCCTTTCTTCCCAATGATGAGGCGTATCTGCAAGAATTAAAAGATTTGTTGTTTGGTGAAAGTGAACTCCCGCGAGAGAAAATTTTAAGCTCCATGAGACAAGACTTTATGCAAAGAGATTTGGAAAAGTCCCACCAACATCTAAAACATTTACAACCATTTGTGTGAATGCTATTGTCAGACACAGTTTGTGTAGAGAGAAAGAAACAATATTCACTCACGGGCAGTTATACCACTCGGGCAGAGTGGTGGCTCTGAGGTTAGGGATCTGCACTCGGAAGGTTGCCGGTTTGAATCCCGTAAATGCCAAAAGGGACTCTGCTCTGTTGGGCCCTTGAGCAAGGCCCTTAACCTGCAATTGCTATGCGCTTTGAGTACATCCAGGCTGCTAGATGGAGACCTCCCTGCAGCATGGAGGTGCCCCGGATTCCTGCAGGGCATCATGGGAGATGGAGTGCGACTTCTCAGCCCTGCTGGGTGCCATGGGTGCCATCGGAGGACGTTGCAGGGAGACGCCGGGATTTCTATTTTTCCCTATAGCCCAGAAGTACTCCCAAGTCACGGGTACTTCCGGGCTGAAGAAAAATGTGAATCTTCAACCAACCCGGAAGTGCTCGTGAATCACGTGGACTGAAGGACAGGAGCACTTCCGGGTCACAGACTATTTAAAGGACTGTGGGAAACCCAGCAAGCCGGAGTTGGGAGGAAGTGTGACGGAGCTGCTGGCTGGAGAGGAGGATTGATTTATTGTTATTGTATTGTTATTGATTTATTGTTCATGGTGGTGGAGGTGCTTTGGGGCACTTTATTGAAGAAAATAATTCAAAATTATTTCTTGGTGCTTTTACCTGGAGTCTTGGACGTTCTGTCTGTGGGTTTGCAGGAGCGACAGCGCCCCCTACTGTCACATGAGAAAAGCGCTATATAATTGTAAAGAATTGTAAAGAATTATTATACGTTGCATTGTCACCATGTAAGTCCAAACACAGAATCAAAATTCAATGCGATATTGACAAAAAGGTAAAAGAGATCAAATATATGGACACGGGTGATATGACAGAAGTATGTAGATCTTGTTCGGCTTTAAAGTTTAAGTTGGAGACTTGTAGATCGTTTAATTCGTGTTGCCATCAGGGAAAAGCAGTGTTTCTTCCTAATGAAGAGGCGTATCCGCAAGCAATAAAAGATTTGCTGTTTGGTGAAAGTGAAATTCTGCGAGAGAAAATTTCAAGCCCCGCGAGACAAGAGCTTACGCAAAGAGATTTGGAAAAGTCCCACCCACATAACCGCTCACACGGTTTAGTCATTTCTCATTTGTGTGAATGCTATTGTCAGACACAGTTTGTGTAGAGAGAATGAAACGATATTCACTCACGGCAGTTATACGTTGCATTGTCACAATGTAAGTCCAAACACGGAATCAAAATTCAAAATATTGACGAAACAGTAAAAGTGAAAAGAGATCGAATATATGGACATCGGAGATATGACAGAAGTATGAAGATATTGTTCGGCTTTAAAATTTAAGTCAGAGACTTGTAGATCATCTAATTTGTGTTGCCATCAGGGAAAAGTAGTGTTACTTCCCAATGAAGAGGCGTATCCGCGAGAAATAAAAGATTTGTTGTTTGGTGAAAGTGAAATCCACAAACACTATCAGGCAAAATATCCGAATCTACAATAATCTGTTTTCATTCGCACCATTCAATACTCAAAACGTAGATTTACATGATTCAGGACCACACGCTATGAGAGTCCTGAAACAATTAAAGCTACGACAAGTTTAATTTTGAAGAAACCACAATTCGCTCAGGTTTATATTTATGATCACGGAGAAGCGATGCAACATAGAATCGAACGAGCTAAACGATCGGACGTATTAGAAATTCAACAGCCAATAATGGATACAAATCCATATGTCGAAAAGTATCGCACTTTGCATGAAATTTGTCTGAAAAACATGGACAAAGAAGTTTTCTTGGGTTTCTGTATGAATCCGAAGGATTACGGTCGCATATACAGTATAATAAACCAGCATGTGACGAATTGTCAGCGATAATAGTTTCGAAAGACGGAGATGTCAAAGAAAGAGTTGATTTTCGGGTTTATCCAAAAGCACAGCACGATTCGTCGCAAGTGGCAGATCCAGGAAATGACGAGAGCGCAGGGCCTGCACCAGGGGTTGGCTAGTGAAGCGAGCAGGGGGCGCAGAGACCCCTAGTCTAATATAAAATCATGTCAGTCCCCATCTTGTTTCTGAAGACTATTTTAATAAAGCACTTATACCATGAGGTAATCAAAGCCACACAGAATATGCTGAGTACAACGTACAAACTGCCAGCTCAGCCTTCCAGGTCTCCAAGCTGGAAATGTCACCCACAATTCCCTCCATTGTTCTTTTAATACAGGCCACCACTGAGTGTTGTTGAGCTTAGTCAGGCTGAAAATCAGCAGTCATAACTGCCCTATACTACAATAGAGATGATATGTCAAGGGGGCACACAAACACTTGCTTGAGCACCTTGTAAGGACGTCTGTGTTTGCATTGTCTTGGTGGGGCTGGAAGAGGTGCAGAAAAGTTGGTCATCACCCTCAGCTGTGACTCAGAAGACGGCCTCAGGCCTCACCAAGACCCACTGAGGTATTCTTCAGGTAGTGAGGGAGTGGATACCCACCGCTGTGCAAAGTGTCAGCCTGCCAAGGAGAATCAGCTTGCTGGGAAGAGTAGAGACCCTTGCGGTTAGAAGGTTAGTCAGTCATCTGAAGCGAGTGGCTTAACTGGTTTGATGGACGACACCCATGGGTGGGCTTCCTGGGTGGGAAGGAGTATAGTTCCTTATGTGTATGGGAGGCCAGCCCTATGCCACCACCACAAGAAACAGAGCAGGGATCCCACCCAGTAGACAGGCAGAAGATGCCATTGCTAGAGTGGGTACACTAGCTGGGTTGGGCCCAGGATCCATACATGGTCAGGAGGACAGTGCAATGGAAGGACATGATGAGACTATGGGCTTCCCCAACTCAATAGCAGGCAGTTTCTCTGGGCAAATGTACCCATGCAGATACCCACAAGGCAGGCTGAATATTATAGTCTTCTGGAACACCCTTGTCGGGTTCAGTGTGGGGCCACCTGGGGGTGCTACAGGGATTCCTCATCCCTGTTTTATGGGAGTTACATTTTACCTGGAAGTTCTTCCATCGGGCCATGCCTTAGCAGCAGAAGTACCCCCGGGTCTGGGATAAAAGAATCTACTCAGGCAAGTTCAGAGTTGGGTGGGAGTGGACAAAACTTGCCTGGGAGGTGGAGAAAGAAAAGAGACAGCGTGAAGAGATTTGTGTTAATTACATTTCTGAAACCTTCGTGGAAGGAAGTTGTGAAAATAAAACATTTTTATTTTAACAGGACTTCTGTTTGCATGGGGTGGGGTACTCTCTGGTGCACTCTAGGGTCCACACTGGCTAAGAGTGTTATTTTTCACCCTGTGTGTAGGGCATGGACCCAAATTTGAGCCCCTGAAGCCCAGTGGGGACGCACTCTGAAGCAAGTGTCACCAGCCTGAGCAAAGATGAGCCAGTTGGCACTGAGGTGACAGTGTCTATCGGAGAGTGAGCGACTCTTTAAAAAGCAACCCCAGGGGTCCCCCTGCTTCACTGGCATACTCTGCCAGGCTCCCCACTTAAAGACCAGGGATTCCCAAAGAGTGTGACATTAACACGAGGACACTCACTTCAGGGATCAGTTGCCCGAAAAACGGCTTTCTCAAGTCTCTTCACTCGCTGAACACCCCAGTGTGCTGAGTGCTGTGGAACTTACGGAACATAAAAAAAGGAAGTGTCATGAAAGTGTGAATAAATAAAACTACAACGTCTTTGAAGGAAACAAAAAAATTCAAGGTTTACCTCAAAGCTGTTAAACTGCCCAATCTGGAGCACACAGCTAAGAGTCCGGCAGGTGTTATTGCTGTCTGAGTTTGTGTGCGAAGGCTGGCCACATGTGTGCCGATGGACTTCCAGACTTCGCCAAGCTGTGTATCTCGCTAAAATATAAAAAAATATAAAATATAAAATAAAAAAAAAAAAATTATATATATATATATATATATATATATATATAAAAAGACAATTTCATTAACCCTTCCATAGGCATCAAGAGAAGACTTTCAATAACAATAGGAAGGTCAATACAAGTTTGGCAAACACAAACATTCAGCCGTGTGAGCCCGGTGAAATACTCAATAATTACAAATACCATATGAAGAAACACAAAAGACAAAAAGACAAACATCATGCAATAGATACAAAGACATTCACATGGAGTTGGTGGTTTAACGTGAAACCTCCAACTGTGCTAGGTTAGCCACACTCTATAAAGGTTCATTCCACTGGCAAACGATAAAAGAAGATGTCTGAGAACAGGTCCATCACAAGTGCCACCAAGGAGGAGGAGAAGCGAAAGTGGAAAAGACTGAGTTACAGTCGATGAAAGCAAATACTACATTATACAGGAGAGCAAAACGAAACAACCTCGGCAACAGCAGTGCTAACCGAGTAGGCTGGCCTGAGACGAAGAGTGTGCGGCCTTGTTTGAAATACGGAGGCTGAAGGCCTTCTGCAATATTAGCAGGTGGATCATTCCGAAGTTTTGGTGCCCAAAACTTGACAGAGTCTACTTGATTTATTCATGGAAAATTAAGAAGACCTTCACCTTAAGAGTGAATTGTACACCATGGTATGGTGGCACTAACAAGTGCTATCAAGTAAGGGGAGGCTAAACCATTTATTAATTTATATGTTAGAAGGAAGATTTCTAAATCAGCTCAAAACAAGCCATGTGATTTAAGAACTGGCATTATGTGGGCATATTTCTCTTTGTTGCAGTTAGGATCTTTGAGTTAACTGTAGACCATCAACTGCACGGTTCCAACAGTCTGGACAAGCAGTGTTACAACTGCGTCAAACAAGTGAATGAATGAGACTTTGAGAATCCTGCGGCTTAAGAAACCACCTTCAGTTGGCAGCACTTCTAAGCTGCAGAGAGCTGGTTTTAGAGAGGACAAAAAGAGCTTCACTATCCTCTGTAGGCATGACAGTAACCATCCTGAAAAGCTACAACGGCAACAACTAAAGTCAAACCTGTGACAAACATATCAGGTATAACGAGCTATCTCACAATATACCAGGCCTTTCCTGTCTACCTGTCTGATTTTATATACTGTATCATGCCTTTCCCATCATCTTCTCATTTTATATGGGAGATTATCTATCTATCTATTGTGATATATGGCCGGCAGCTCATCCCGGCCAATACCTCCAAGCCGCCAGATGGAGCCCTCCCTATGATGTGGAGATGCCCCGAATTCCAGCAGAGCATCATGGTATGTGGAGTTTTAATGCACAGTCCTACTGAATAACGTCGGGGCAGCCAGGGGACGCTGCAGGGAGGCCCAGAGACTTGTATTTTCCCTACAGCCCGGAAGTACGTCCCAGTCACATGGACAGAGGAAATGACGTGCTTCCGGGTTGAAGAAGAGGAGTTTTTACCTGACCCGGAAGTGCTGGATAATCACATGGACTGAGGGCTCAGAAGCACTTCCGGGTCAAGGGCTATAAAGGACTGTGGGAGATCCCGGACGGGCGAGCTGAGGTGGGAGGAAGGGAACAACATGTCTGGGAGTGGAGGATTATTGCGTATTGGTTATTATTTGTGATTTATATGAGTATTGTGGAGTGGAGGGTGCTTTGTGCACTTGATTATTATAATAAAGACAAGAATTTGACTTTTATCTGGTGTCTGGCGTCTGATCCGTGGGTTCATGGGGACGACAGCACCCCCTATCTGTCACAGTGGCGTAGTCGTCAGGATTCTCTGGCCGTCGGTTTGGCAGAGCATCTGAACAAAAATTTCTGTGGACAGAGAACGCCAAGAAGACAGCGTCAGGACACGCAGAAAAATAGCCAGAACCCATAATTTACCAAGTCCGTCATGGGGAAGGAAAAGGGTAGGCAGAGTGACAGCACCAGCGGAGGTTCCACACTCGTCATGGACGAAGCTCGGGATGAGCTGATGAGTGGCTGCACGATTCGGGAGAGGCCTCCGGGGAAGAATGACTACGCCACTGTGACAGATAGGGGGTGCTGTCGCCCCCATGAACCCTCGGATCAGACGCCAGACACCAGATAAAAGTCCAATTCTTGTCTTTATTATAATAATCAAGTGCACAAAGCACCCTCCACTCCACAATACTCATATAAATCACAAATAATAACCAATACGCAATAATCCTCCACTCCCAGACACGTTGTTCCCTTCCTCCCAACTCAGCTCGCCCGTCTGGGATCTCCCACAGTCCTTTAAAGTCCTTGACCCGGAAGTGCTTCTGAGCCCTCAGTCCATGTGATTATCCAGCACTTCCGGGTCAGGTAAAAACTCCTCTTCTTCAACCCGGAAGCACATCATTTCCTCTGTCCATGTGACTGGGACGTACTTCCGGGCTGTAGGGAAAATACAAGTGTCTGGGCCTCCCTGTAGCGTTCCCTGGCAGCCCCAACATTATCCAACAGGGCTGTGCATTAAAACTCCACATACCATGATGTCCTGCTGGAATTCGGGGCATCTCCACGTTGCAGAGAGGGCTCCATCTGGCGGCTTGGAGGTATTGGCCGGGATGAGCTGCCGGCCATATATCACACTATCTATCTATCTATCAATCTATGCAATTGTGATCCTGCTGACTATACTAAAAGTAATAACTATCTATCTATCTCTCTCTCTTTTCTCTTTCACTATTTATCTATTATATAGTGCCTTTCATATCCATTTCTCTCTCTCTGATGTAGTCTGTTTCCCATCTATCTATCTTGTATAGTTCCTTTCATTATCTATCTGTTTATCAACTGTATCTATCATGTTACACCATCTTGTGGTATAATATCACTTACACAATCTGACTACCACTTGATAAAAATAAATACAGAAGCCTACCAATAAAAGGCTTGCTGGAGAAAGCCACCTACCTAAAACAACATGTATGAAACTTTGCTGAATTCCTCCATATTTATTCTATAACATGCTGTCACTCTTTTTAGTAGATCGCTCGTTGTAACTTTTCAGCACAGAGTGTGTTTATAAATGGGGATCTCCATTTTCCACTTATTGCCCTGCCCTGCCTGGCCAGTCTAGGTGTGACGTGTCCTGGTGTAACCCACCCACATTATTATTACCTTTTGTTTTGCTTGATGACTTTACTTGAGACTTTTGTTCAGAGCTCTCTCTGCCTTCTGGAGTTTTTGTTTTTGTCTTTTCTGTCCTCCCTGGCCATCGGACTTTACTTTATTCTTTGTTAATTAGTATTGCCTAATTTTTATATTTTTTTCTTAATTCATCTTGTAAAGCGCTTTGAGCTCCATCATTTGTATGAAAATGTGTTATACAAATAAATGTTGTTGTTCAGCCAGCAGCCCAGTTTGCAGGTCCTTTGCAGCCCTACCTTGTGCACTGGTGTGCAGATATAATTCCACTTGTCTTACTGCCACAAACCCAAGTTTTACAAATGTGATCTTCTAGCCTGCTTGTTCATGTGAGGGTCATGGGCAGCCAGTGCCCATCCTGACAGGGTGCCAGTCCTCACAGTGGGCCAATGTATATTCACTACTTAGCGTAACACACACGCCTTTGAACTCACAGAAAGGAAAAAAAAAAATGATGGTCTACGTAAAAAGACAATGAGTCACAGATGTGAACTCCAGAATGTAGTCTGAGACTAAAAATAGGAAAGCAATGGCCAACTGGATTACATAGAAATAATAAGTGAATATGAACTGCTGGGCTTGCTGACGTCTGATCTTTACTGCTTTGAACGAATTATGAAGTTCCACACATCAGTGGTGCACCGCCATGTCTGGGCACTCCTGCCCCTCACAGACCTTATCCTGGTGTTTTTCTGCGCTTTGGTCAGGATGGCGGGTCACGCGGTGTTTGTTTACAGACTTTTATTTCTGCTGCGTATCCAGAGTTAACATTTCTGTTTTGCTTCTCCAAAAACAGGACGTACCGTACATGAAACAGTCCTGTAAGACAAACAGCAATTGTCCTGACAAGGCTAAAACAAAACTTCAAAGCGTCGAGGGAATGATAAAGGCAATGGGCCGCGTCACGACAATCTCCAAAGCGAGCGTTTGCAGAAATGAAAGAGGAAGGCTGTGACTTTAAGAAAAGAATCCCAGAAATGCAGGCCTGGAATGCAAAGATTCCCACCGCGGAGCTCCCAGGTGTGAGGCGTGTCTCAAACTCGATAAACACATGCAGTGTGTGCAGCTCATGGTGCGGCTGGCATTGCGACACACTTACAGGACACAAAGTGCACCCTCAATGTCCAGACCGGAGCAGCTCACTCACCCTGTCTGTTGTGATGGGGTGCCCAAGGGTGGGATGTGTTTAAATTAAAGGGCTGGGCAGGAGCGATTAGGGGCACACTGGAAACTATGAAAGTGTGTAACAAATGGCTGTGGTGGTCACATGTAAGACGCTATAAAGTACCCACATTATAATGTACAATAAAGCACTTTAAAATGTGAAAGGTTCTCCATTATATAAAGTAAAATGTTCTTACAGTGCTAATTGTGAAAGACACTTCATGATTCATTGTCTAATGTATAAAATAAATCATTGTGAAGACTTCTAAAGTGTGTAAAATGACTTGACATGGCAGTCATATGAAAGGCACCATATGAAGTAAAGTACCCAATAATGGGGCTAACTTTGTAGTATGCAGTAAAAAGTACCTTAGAAAAGCGAAAGGCTCTGCAGTTTATACAATAAAGTAGAGTTATGAGACACGATATGAAATGACGGTGCTCACTGTGAAATGTTCAAAACAAAATGGTCAGTGTGACAACGGCTACGGTCTATCAAATAAAGTCACTCTGTCACGGTGAGCATTGTGAAAGGCACTATGTGAAATTAAGGGCCTGGTGCCCACTGTGAAATGATAGAGCATTTTAGAAAAGTGGCCAAGTGTGAGCTACTAACGTGTGCGATGTGCCCTGGTATGGCGATAATGTGAAATCAAGAACCTGATCATGGTGCTCACCTGCTAGTGTAGCAGACCCTCAAAATGTCAAATGTTTGGCATTAAATGAAATAAAATTCTTTGTTATGGTGGTCATCATGAAAGGCACTATACAAAATGGACTGATGCCCTTTCAAACCCCCCATGGTTGGTAGACTACAGTTATGCAAATAAAGATGGCAACTCAAAGTAATACTTGTTTATATTTTAGATTCATTTTAATACAGAAATACAGTGACGTGCACACGGCAGAGCCTCACACACACACACATAATCACACACACAGACACGCAGACATGCACACACACAGACACACACACACGCAAAGACACGCACACACACACACACACAGACACGCACACACACACTCACACTCACACAAAGACACGCACAGACACACAGACACACAGACATGCACGCACACAGACACACGCACGCACACTCACACAAAGACATGCACAGACACACAGACATGCACACACACACACACAGACACACGCAGACACACAGACACACACACTCTCACTCACACGCACAGACACACACACACATACACACGCACATACACACGCACAGACACACACACACACTCACTCACACACACACAAGCCAAACCAAAATGTCAGCACTTCACTGGTGGACTCACTGGCACATCACAGCCTTCTTTCAGCCCACTCCTCCTCCTCCTCCTCCTGCTCCTGCTGCTCTTCTCCACCACACAATCAAACAAAAGCAAACAATATTCCGGTTTATTCCTGCTTGGACCAGAGCTCTTGATAGGTTTATTATCGGCTATAAAAAGAAATTACAGTGCAGGAATTTTGTTTTCAGCATTCCTGATGCTGGCCGCTGGGTTGCAGGGATGAACTCCGTCGGCTGTCATTGCCGAGTTGCTGACTTGGTCCACTCGGGGGACATTTTAACAGCTCCCACACTGCCCCCCCCCTTCTTGTGCGTCTGTGAAGGGGGTACTTTCTACTTTTTTGCTCCAAAACAATGCTTTGCTTGTCCAATGTGGATACTTGAGGATGAGATGGTAAACCACCTAAACTTTATGAGATGAACTGGTTTGGGGGCCATCAGTGTGCATTAACATGTTTAAGATGGCAACTTGCACAGTAAACACACAACCAACTCTATTAACACAGCAGAATCCCCCAATTGCTCAGATGCCACCCGTCTCGGTCTACTATTGGTGAACATGCAGCGGCCACCGGTCAACAGTGTTAAGCTGACTGATGGATTCTTGAAGATGTAACTGTGTGATTATTATGCCTTCAATTCCTGCTCTGCTACGTCTTTGTGACTTAATGTGCTTTGGGTCACTGACTATTCACAATTCAACGGTGGGGCTGATCCCACTTCTCACACCAGTGTGTCAATGACCCCCCCCACCATCCAGTCTGCATCTAGCACTGCTACAGAAGAAGCATGGTCATCTCCTACATAAGCTTGATATTGTCATATTGGATGCTCTTCATTACTTTTTTGTGGGCTTTTAGTGAAAGATTTGGATAAAGAATTTGTCAATTCTTTTTATTATTATTTATTTATTTATTTATTTTTTGCTCTTGTTATATTTAAGCAAGGGTTCATCCCCTGACTGGGGTCCAAATTCCTTTTTTATGTATTTTTTGTTCATCTTTGAGTCTTCTGTTTATGTTAATATTGTTGCTCATTTAGTTTCTGTGTGTCACTGTATCTTCTATTATGTCCTGTGTGTTTGGTGGGTGGTTCCCCAAGAGGCAGGGTCACCTGCTTATCACCATCAAGGGGGCGGCCCTCAGCCCTATAAAGCCTGAGAAAACAAGCAGTCCCTTGCGGTTCATTGAATGTGGGGGTGTCCGTGTGTTTTTTTTTTCGGATTTTGACCGTTGTGCTCTGTTTTTTTGACCACTCTTGGGACTTGTTTGCTTTGAATGGTCTTGTTGTTTCAGGCAACTCCTTTAGCCCTTTGAGCTCCCTGGAGCTTACTTTTGTCAAAGAGCATTTTTAGACCTTTTCTTTTTAAATATCCTGTGGTCGCCCTTTTGTGACTTGCCGGGGTTTGAAGGCTTTCCCCCTCTAGTGGGCATTTTGAGTCATTTTTAAGACTTATTTTGCTTAGGAGCCTCAAGTTCATGACCACACTAAGGAAGCTATTGCCAAGATTTGTTCTTCTTTCTAAGATGTTTCCTAGAAGTTGAAATCTATTTTGCATTATTCTGCAACACTATTTTATTTATAACCTCCAAATCCCTCAAACCCCACTCTTCAATTTCATCTGTGTCAACCACACTCACTGGAATAATAAGTTGTGGCCTGTGTTATACATGCGTGCTTGGGGAGCAGCTAACGGGCCCAACGATGCCATCCATGCCACAAATATGGTTGTGAAGTTTGCGGATGATACGACCGTGGTGGGTCTCATATCAGACAATGATGAGACTCATCACAGAGAGGAGATACAACACCTAGCACTATGGTGCTCGGCCAAAAACCTCATCTTGAACACCAGCAAGACCAAAGAAGTCATTGTGGACTATAGGAGGTCCAGAAGAACAGAACATGCTCCTGTATTCATACATGAGGAGGCTGTAATGTGTGTGGACAATATCAAGTTCTTGAGTATCCACATCACATCGGATCTGACCTGGTCTTCGAACACATCTCACCTGGTAAAGAAGGCCCAACAAAGACTCTTCTTCCTCAGGAAGATGAGACATGCTGGATTCTCCTCTCACCTGCTCACAAACTTGTACAAATTCGCTATAGAAAGCATTCTCTGTCACAGTATGACAGTGGGGTATGGCACAGGACAGGAAGGACTTGGCACGGGTGGTGAGAACAGCACAGGGGATTGTGGGAAGTCCTCTCTTAGACCTGGACTCTGTATATGCTGGAAGGGTGCAGAAGACGGCCAAATGTATAGTTGTGGATCTGACCCATCCAGAAAATGGACTGTTTGTACCACTGCCTTCGGGAGAGCGGCACAGAAACATAAAAATGCATACCAGCAGACTGAAAGGCAGCTTTTTTCTCAGAGCTGTGAAAACCATCTGCCCCTGCTGATATACACACACACACCTACATCTACCCCTAACCTACCCCCCTCTATCCTTACCTTAACCCCACTATACTGGGGCCCTAAGGTTAAAATAGAATTATTACCTGGGTCCCTGAGGTTAAGATTCCCCTTATTATAATATATTTTTGCTTGAGTCTTTTAGATGGTTTTGCCCCTCCTTTATCCTTAACTTAACCCCATTATACTGGGGCCCTAAGGTTAAAATAGAAGTATTACCTTGGTCCCGAAGGGTTAGGTCCCCTTTATTTTTATTGGGTTGTGTTCTGATGTAGTCATTAAGAGCCCTAAATTTTAACTTCGAGAAGGTTATCTGAAGATTTTGGATCAGGCCCAGCATCTCCTAGTATTATTTGAAAAACATGCCGTGTTAAAATTTATGCATTTACAATTATTAATACCTCTTGTAACTAATATTAGAGTATTCTAGATACCTAGTTTTAAGGTCCTTGGAAAGTCTAGTTATAGTAGATTTTCATTTTCTAATTTTTTCCAATTTTGGAGTAGTTTTCAAATTGACCAGAAGGGGGCGTCATTTTTGAACCAATACACGAATCAATAAAATTGAATAAAAATGAATGCAATTTTTAGGAATAATTAAATATTAGAGACAGATAGGACTAGAAGTATGGGGTTAAAAGGATTTTATTAGACATTTTGTGGAATGGGTGTATATACTTTTAAAAATATAAATATATTAATGGAGCAAGTGTACCCATGCATAGGCCTTCGGGCCATTATCCCCTACCCTAAACCTGCCCCCCTGTAGATGTGCACACACACTTTCCCTCGTAATCCCCCCCCTGCAGACCCACGCACACAGATCACTGGTCTCTGCAGGAGTACTACCTCAGGAAAAGTCTGGACTTGATGATGTTTAATTGCTGCTGTTTTTTATACTTATTATGCTAATTTTATTATTTATAGTGTATTGTGTATTTTAAGTATTCTGCCTTGAAGCCGAGTCCTACCAACAAAAAAATTTCGTTATGTGTATGCATAATGACAAGAAAGAATTCTATCTGATAGCTCAAAGAAATTGGGTTTTGCACAAGGCACTAACATCTCTCTCTCTCTCTCTCGTTCAACAGCAAAGGGGAAGAATAAAACGTACTGTGAGAAGACTGGCAGACGATTCAATTCACCCGTTAAACCCACCACTTCTGACCTCACCTGACGACTGCACTTCCGGCCTCGCCATTCCACATCATGTCCACTCGACTTTCTTGCCAGCTTTCCCTCTGTATTCAAGTTCCTGTCAGTCTCATTATATAAACGTCACTCGTGCATTGCTATTTGTCCGCTGTATGATTCGTTATTTCAGTGAATGCATAAGCCAGAAAAGGCTATTCTGGACCTTACAGTACACGGGGCTCACACCCCAAACCTTTATGAGTGTGTTGTCTCAAGTTCTTTTCACACCTGTTTTGGAATAATGACCGCCAAGCTCTTATCAATACAATATACAATACCGTGGAAAAGTTTGAGGTCACCCACATATGTTTATGTTTTTTGATAAAAATTGATACCATTTTTTTTTTAATCATGATACCATTAAACTGATTTGAAAACATAGCCAAGACATTACTGGTGTTTATAACGTTTATACTGCTCAAATGGCGGATTTTTAATGTATTAGTCATATAAGTCTGCAAAGTCCCATTTTCAGTTTGACGTCAAGACTGCATGGTTTGAGTGCAACATTTTCACTTTCGCCTAGGAAGACTGAATGACTGGACTCCTTTGGTACTGCATCTCTTCGGAGGGTCCTTGAGGACCCCTGGTTTGTCTTTGTGTTGCTCACAGAGTCCCGAATGAGGCACATGACCTGCATTGTGAGGGAGCGTCAGTTACGGTACTACGGCCATGTGGCGCAATTCCCAGAAGGTGATCCAGCTCATAAGATCCTCATTGTTGGGGACCGAGTAACTGGACCAGGCCAAGGGGACACCCACGTAACACCTGGCTGTAGCAGATAGAGGGTGGGACTGGACTGTGTGTCTGCCTAGGGGGTTGCCAACCAGGATCCTGAGCTGTTTCGTCGTGTGGTGGGTATTGTACCAGTGCACGCTCCCCAACCTTACCTGACCTGACCTGATCTGGGGCAGCAAAAATGCTAGAGCCAGCCTGGTCAGCTACTGTGACAATTGCTCCCAGAATTTCCTGCAACATTTGAGGTCACTGGAGCACTGGCATGTGTCTTCTCAGATCCTAATCTTAATTCCTTAGGAATTTTTGAGCGATTTTTTATGAAATTTTGCAAAACTTAACGTCTTTTGATTTAATAACTTTAAATTTCTTCCACTGCGGTGGGCTGGTGCCCTACCTGGGGTTTGTTTCCTGCCTGTGCGCCCTTGTGTTGACTGGGATTGGCTCCAGCAGACCCCTGTGACCCTGTAGTTAGGATATAGCGGGTTGGATAATGGATGGATGGATGGACATTTCTTTCACTTCTCAATCCTTGAGGCTACGGTGCTTCTGGGAACACTCAAGCCTTTAGAAATGATTTGATCCCCTTGCCCTGGTCGATGCCTTACCACAATTTGTTAGTGGAGGTCTACAGATAGACTTCAGAGCTTGGTGGCATGCAGTGTGAATTGTGGACCTTTCTACAGAAAGGCACACGTGCGCCTTTTGTATTTTAGTTTTATTTACCACAGGTGGACTCCAATCAAGTTCTAGACACATCTCAAGGAACACATTAAAGCAAACAAGATGCCCTGGAGCACAATCTGAGGTGCCACTGCAAAGGGTCTGACTACTAATAGAAATGAGAGATTTCAGTCAGTCATTTCCCAACCCACTATATCCTAACACAGGGTCAATCGCAGGGGTCTGCTGGAGCCAATCCCAGCCAACACAGGGGGCAAAGCAGGAAACAAACCCCAGGCAGGGTGCCAACCCACTGCAGGACACACACCAAGCACCTAACCTGCATGTCTTTGGACTGTGGGAGGAAACCCACACAGACACATGGAGAACATGCAAACTCCACGCAGGGAGGACCCAGGAAGCGAACCCGGGTCTCCTAACTACGAGGCAGCAGCGCTACCCACTGTGCCACCGCGCCACCAGAGATTTCAGTTATTTTTTTTATTTGTAATGAACGTGCAGACCTTTCTGGAAACTTGTTTTCACTTTGTCATTGTGGGTTATTGGGTGTAGACTGGTGGGGCAATATTGGCAAATTTGTCCATTTTAAATTTATATCTACAACAACATAAAGTTTGTGGAAAGTGACAAGGCCTTGAGACTTTCTGAATCCACGGTAAATATCAGACCGCCACCGTGTGCCTGTTTGCAGCTCCCTGCGTTCAGAAGACAATCACAAAAGCAGACATTTGCCCGCTGGTCCTGCTTTCTCGATTGTACTTTAAAGTTTCTTTAAATAAAGTGCTTGCAAGTCAGTCCCTCTCCTACAGTTCCAGGCTCAGTGAAATGCAATATAAAGTGAAGTGGTTTTTGACATCGCGTGTTCTCAGGTTTTTAATAAAAATCTAATGCTAGATAAAAGGTACCTCAGGGAGCAAATAACACATTTTTTTTTATTACTTGTGTCATTTATTGCACTGAGAGTGTCACCGAACAAGTAGCATGGGAAAAAAAACGCTAAGGAGTTCATCAGATGGGCTGATATGTGCCTTCTATTAAAGAGAACGGAGTTCGGTATGTTAATAGATTCTTGTGGATTACGGTGCCAGAGAGTACGAGAAAATGGCTGACCAAGAAAGTCGTTTCAACAATCTGCAGTGACTGAATTTACTTGTGAAGGTGAAATTCCCAGAGCTGACATTCACGGATGACTTCAACGTGTTATATAGGCGGCTGCAGGAGACAACAGGTTAGGTTAGGACAGCGTTTCTCAACCTTTAAGTATTTGCGACCCGAGTTTTCATAACAGTTTTAATCGCGCCCCCCTAATGTTTTTTTGAAATGAGCCCACTAATACCAATTTGTTCTTTTTTAATTAATGATATATCATAGATGCATATTTTATTATACCTACTTAACTTTTATCGACATTTATCTAACTCTATATTTTATTTTCTAGTATCAGAATGTAGTTTAAGTTAATTTGTTTTGGTTTCAATAGATGTATTTTTCATATTTTCGATTCTTGTTTTCTTTTTTTTCACATCTTCTTGCCCCCCCTAGGGGTGCCCGCCCCACAGATTGAGAAGCACTGGGTTAGGAGCACACACTGATACAGCGCATTGCCGTACCCACCACATGACAGACCAACTCAGGATCCCAGATTAGGACCCGAGTGCAGCCATGCGACGGGTGACACCTCAGTACCACACTAGTTCAGATGGAAAGCACTTTAATTAACAGAACCTGAATTTTACTAATCAGCGGTCAGTGGTCACTTGCAAGCTGCTTTTACCAAGAGTGACAAGAGGAGGGAAAAAAAAAATCAATACGTACATCAGAAAGGATCAATGTGTGAAAATCAGAGAGGAGGTGGTGGAGACTGGCACAGGGCGCCATGAGGTCACAAGAAATGTGTTCACTGCACCCTGTCACAGTAATGTGTCCTCGTCAGCCATTTGTCACACTGAACTAGAAATGTGTGACTGAGGCCGGTAACGCCAGTGTGAGATGATAGAAGGAGATACCAATACTGTCAGACTTCTTCTTCTTCTTTCGGCTGCTCCCTTTGGGGGTCACCAAAGCGGATCATCTTCTTCCATATCTTTCTGTCCTCTGCATCTTGTTCTGTTACACCCATCTCCTGCATGTCCTCTCTCACCACATCCATAAACCTTCACTTAGGCCTTCCTCTTTTCCTCTTCCCTGGCAGCTCTATCCTTAGCATCCTTCTCCCAATATACCCCTCATCTCTCCTCTGCACACGTCCAAACCAACACAATCTCGCCTCTCTGACTTTGTCTCCCAAATGTCCCACCTGAGCTGACCCTCTAATGTCCTCATTTCTAATCCTGTCCATGCTTGTCACATCCAATGCCAATCTTAATAACTCTGCCACCTCCAGCACTGTCTCCTGCCTTCTGGTCAGTGCCACCGTCTCCAACCCATATAACATAGCTGGTCTCATTACCGTCCTGTAGATCTTCCCTTTCACTCTTGCTGATACCCGTCTGTCACCAATCGCTCCTGACACTCTTCTCCACCCATTCCACTCTGCCTGCACTCTCTTCTTCACTTCTATTCCACAATCCCTATTACTCTGTACTGTTGATCCCAAGTATTTAAACTCATCCACCTTTGCCAACTCTACTCCCTCATCCTCACCATTCCACTGACCTCCCTCTCATTCACACACATGTATTCTGTCGTGACCTTCATTCCTCTCCTCTCTTAGAGCAGATCTCCACCTCGCCAGGGTCTCCTCAACCTGCTAAACAATACTGTCAGACATTTCTTGGTCATTCCAACGTTCTCATACGTTTAGCTATGGCTGTCATTGTTGCTTTATATGGATGTCACAAGCAAACAGAATTAAAAGCAACTCCCCTTGGGAGAGTTTATCTTGCAGAGTCCCAGAGATGTGGAAGATCTGCCTTCAAGGGCTTAATGGAAGTAGTATTGAGTTGTTGCAAAGATCTTCTCGGTACTCAAATGTGGCACTTGATGCCACTGCCCACCTGCCTGCCTAAGGTAAAGTCAGCTCTGATGGAGGATCACAGGAATCGTCGGGTAGAGGGGGTCCTTTCATGGGATTGGCTGGCCCAGCCTTGGAACGGCCAATAGGGGGAAGGCAACTTGATGGCGGAGGCCTTCAGGACTCTGAACAAATCCAAATTATATTATGGGATATCGTCTACTGTTGAATTCTATTCTGTACTTGTAATATTTCTATTGTATTAAGGATTACTTGTGTTCTCTTCTGTGTATTGTGTTGTATTTGCCCCCCTTTTTTTTGACATCCACTGCACACCCAACCTACCTGGTGTGGTAGAAGTGCTTGGTTGGCGCCAACCCGACACAGACTGACACTGGAGGCACAGGTGAAAATCAACAAAACTATTTATTTGTTCTTCGTCTGTGGGATACACCCTTCTTCGTACTCCCCAAAAAGACAACAACAGAAAACCCAAAAATCACTCCTCTTCCTCCATTCCTCCCAGACAGCTTTGTCCTCCTCCTCCTCCTCCCGACTCTGGCCCCCTGAGTAGTGGCCTCAGGCTCCCTTTATAGCCCACCCGGAAGTGCTTCAGGTGGCAATTAACCTAAAATAGGCTGCACTTCCGGGTGTGGCTGCGTTATCGCCCACACAGCCTCAGGAAGCCTTGTAGCTCCCCCTGGCGGTGGCCACGGAGCCCAACAGGGATGAGCTCCGGTGTTCCAGGATAGTGGCGCCAATGCAATTCAGGGGGGCTGCCACCAAGTGTTCTGGGGGACATAGCATGGATCCCATGGCTGCTCCCCTGGATCTAGTGTCAAAGGGGTGTCCAGGCTGGGCATGGGGCTTCGGCCGTCCGCCACACTGGAAAGGGGTCTCTCTCTCTCAACTGGCTTTCCCAAGATTTCTTCCATTTTTTTTTCCCTACTAGGGTTTAATTTTGGGGGGGGGGTCGATTTTTCTACTCTTCTTAGAGAGTCAAGGCTAGGGGGGGTGTCAAAAGGCAGGGCCTGTTAAAGCCCATTGTGGCACTTCTTGTGTGATTTTGGGCCATATGAAAATAAATTGCATTGTAGTGTATTGTATCAGTACTGTTGTGAACTTGGGTTTCCGATTCATAATAAGTTACTAAAATGGCTCAAAAATGCCCACTACAGAAAGGAAACTGTCAAACCCCAGCTAGTCATGAGAAGGGCAAACGTAGAATCTTTATAATAATTTATTAACATAGAAAATGCATAAAAAACACAGAAAGGAAAGTCTGAAAAGGCAAAGAAAACCCAAGGCAAACAAGTCCCAATGCACAAAATCAAAAACATTCACTAAAACACAGAATAAATGCAATCGAAACTTACCAGCACCAGTGCATTCAATGAACCGCAAAGGACTGTGGGCTTTCCTCAGCCTGTATAGGGCACCTCTTTAACAGTGATAGACAGGTGGCCCCACCACAAGGCACATGGAACACACCTAGAAATGAAATAATACACAACACTAATAAGAAACACCGAAAAAAAGGAACACAAGTAACACTACTAACTTAAACAAAAGACATAAATGCATCAAAAGGAACCTGAGCATCAGCCAGGGGAGGACCCTGAGTGAAATAAAACAAGAACACTAAATGTAAGGATCAATCACCGAAGTACAACAGACAACATTAAACTCAAAGATGAAAGAGCGAGGCTAAGTCAAAACCAAAGTCTAAAATGACTTACCTGAATACGAGACTCTCATGTCAAGTTCAGATACTGACTTATAGCACGACCATGCAGACATCATACAGTATGCCATACAACACAAGCCTAGCAACTCTCAGCACACTGATGACTTCAAGTTCTGAAATGGTGGTGCCTTTGGAGAAAAAAAATAAAGAAAACAGCAATGAAATAACGTCTTCAAAACAACAATAAAATTACAAACCAACATGAGCAGCCAGACCACATGAGGAGCTCATCCACCTGAAGATAAGCATGATCGGGCCAAGGCTGGAAGAGGTGCTGGTGAGGCCAGCAGGGTGTGCCTACCCAGTGGTCTGAATGTGAATCCCAATGACAAGGGACCCTGTGCTGTGAAAATGGCGCCGTCCTTCAGATGAGACGCAAAACTGACGTCCAGACTCTCTGTGGTCATTAAAGATCCCTGGGCATCCTTCGTAAAGATGTCCTGGATAAACTGTCCACCATGGCCTTGTCATGCTCTGTCTCTGATTGGCTAAATATCTCTCACCCCCTCACCACCTAACAGCTAAAGTGTGGTGAGTGCACTGGTGCAAAAATGGCTGCCGGTGTATCATCCAGGTGGGTGCTGCACATTAGTGGTGGCTGAAGTGGCTCTCCACTCACTGTGCAAAGGAGTTTGAGTACTTTAAAAAGCACTATATAAATGTCATGAGTTATTAGTATTATTATGATGAATAAAAATGATAAATCAGTAAGCAGACATTAACACAAATTATTTATGTGTTCCTAAAAGGCCTATAAGAAATGTTAGTGACAGGTCACTATGCTCACATATGTGCTTCATCTGCATGCAGAATATCCCTTAAGTTAATTTACAGTGTGTGGAACTAGCCCCAGACACAGACAGGAAGACATGTTTAAATGCACCACCACACGTTTATTTACACTACTAATATTTACAATAAAGTGCACACAACCCACTTCACCCCAAAGTCCAGGCCTTTCTCACACTGCCTTTCACTCCTCACCGCCTCCACTCCTCTCCTCCAAGACTTTGTCTTTCTTCCACCCGACTCCAGCCATCGAATGGAGGGAGGCGGCCCCTTTTATATACACCCGGATGTGCTCCAGGTGCCTCCCAGCAATCTTCCACCGGCGCTCCCCAGTGTGGCGGAAGTGCCGGCTGTGTACCCAGAAACACTCCGGGTGCCCCCGGTCCTCTCCCCCCAGCACTTCTGGGTGTGGCGGAAGTGCTGAGGTCCAGGGCTCCAAAGGCATTGGGGCGCCTCCTGGCGGTGACCACGGGCCCCTACAGGGTTGAGCTTCCAAGTTCTGCACCCGTGGTCCCCAAAGCCACCAGGCACAAACCCTTCTCCGGTCCTCCTGGGCGTCCTGGCTGGGTAGCAGTCCCAGCCACTCGTCACAAGTGTCAGAGCTGTGCTTATAAATGTAACAAAAATTAAAAGGTGTCTGCGGTGGGCTGGCGCCCTGCCCAGGGTTTGTTTCCTGCCTTGTGCCCTGTGTTGGCTGAGATTGGCTCCAGCAGACCCCCGTGACCCTGTAGTTAGGATATAGTGGGTCGGATAATGGATGGATGGATGGATTAAAAGGTGTTATACTAAATATATGAAGATATAAATGGCCCTTATTAAACCACAAATAAAGCAGACTGAACACAAGTAATGATATCTTTGTTTGAACTGAAATGGTTCAGTTTGTTCAATCTTTTTATTTATTGAGCTTCTATAAACAGCTCACTCATCTGTGTATCAATCTATTATATAGTGCCTTTCATATCTATCTATCTATCTATCTATCTATCTATCTATCTTATAGTGCCTTTCATATCTATCTATCTATCTATCTATTATATAGTGCCTTTCATATCTATCTATCTATCTATTTTATAGTGCCTTTCATATCTATCTTTCTATCTATCTATCAATCTCAAGGCCATTTATACTTGGGCACAAACAGCTGTAAAAGGTGCCCCTTCTACTCTTATATCACAGCTCCAGCTTACTCAAAACTCGGCTGTAAGAGTCCTCACTCGAACCAGCAGCAGCGAGCACATCACACCCATCCTGCTCCGCCTTCACTGGCTCCCTGTGGCTTACAGAATCGAATATAAAATCCTACTAATAACCTACAAAGCCTTAAATAACCTCACGCCAAACTACATCAGTGACCTTCTCCATCACTATGTGCCTGCCCGCCCACTAAGGTCCTCTGATTCTGGCAATCTTCCTGTGCCCCACACTAATCTACACTCCATGGGTGACAGCAGGGCCTTCAGCTGTATAGCGAGTGCCCAGACTCTGGAATGACCGCCCGAAATTAATCAGATCAGCTGACTCCATGAATTCTTTTAAAAAACAACTCCAAACTCTTCTGTTCAGGAAGGCTTTTAGCTCTACTTGACTTTATTACCCTTCTCTCAGTTTTCCTCTCTGTCAAGATGTTCATGTAACCTGTGTGTGTGTGCAGACCATCAATTATGTTGTCTGTAAGGCTTTCTCTGAAGTTACTGTCTTAATCTTCTTTATTTATTTATTTGGTTTGTACAATGCCATATACTGTATACCCTGCTGTTCTTTCTTATATTCTGTAAGTGCCTTGAGCATGGGAAAGGCGCTATATAAATAAAATGTATTATTATTTTTATTATTATGAGCCCCCTGGTCTGATTATAGCACCAGTGTTCAGTGTGTGTCACTGCGTAGTTGTAAAATCTCCTGGCTTTTCCCCCTAAACTTTTTTTCTTTTCCTTTACGTATTGATCTCGCAGATATATTTCCATTTCCACCTGCAGAACCCTTTATCTTTGCCCACTGTCTGGGTGGTTTGGCTGTCTCACATGTGTATGCTTTTTACTCTTGGATTGTATAGGTGCAGGTAAGCAATGAATCACTTCACACAATTGTCCCCCAAAATGACCCCATGCTTTTGTGCTTAGTGCAGTCGACGTGCACAGGACCCCAAGGGCAACCAAATTCTGGAGGCATGCAGTCACCCACACAAGGGTCCATGCACCATGACTGTTGACAAAATTTACGCCACACACATCCTAGTGGACCCTCAGGGTGACGCAGGCATGGAGAGTACAAGCAGGTTGGTTTAATGGATCCCCTACTGGCCGTCTATCTTATCTATCTGTCTTGAAGATTTCTCAGCCTTGAACCTCCCATCCCACGTAATCCCAGATGTGCTCCATCAGATCAGAGGACTGTGCAGGTCATTGGTGTAAACTGAAGTTACTTTCACGCTTACAGAATCAGCTTGAGAAGATGGCATGTTATCCAAATGAAAAAGGCCAAAGAGCAGACATAGCAGAATGCAAAGGGTCCGCAGCAAAGGGTGGGCATGCCGTGGCATTCAAATCAAGCTCAATTTGTATGTCTGCCAGGATAACCTTCCCACCGCCAGCTCGATAGATCTTGACTGGCACCGTATCAATAAACACTGAGACTGGCTTCCTCTCAAGCCCGATGGCGATGATGTAGCCTAACTCCAATTAGCACATCTGGGGCAGGAGTGTTGTTTTTCTGTTTCTTGTTTTTCACAGAAACAACACAGCTTTCATTAGCAAAATGTTCGGCTGCATGACATGCTCAGTAATACCCCCTGTTTTACTGTGAAAAAAAAAAACCTTTGTGGTTAGCTAATTTGCACATATGGGCTTGATTACTTGTGGAAGGACCACTGCTGGTAACAGGCTCACTTCCCTGATGCCGGCAAATCAGCTGACTGACTTTCAAAGGATGCTAAACCTCGGAATGGCGTTTCAATTCGGTCCATGGGGCTGTCTGGCAGACGGATGAAAGACACGTGTAACTGCAACGTATCACCTTTTACATTTGTCCAAAATCTGCTCTGCCTTTAAAACTGTGTTTCTGGCACTTAATTGCACTTGTGGCTTTCTTCCATGGGAATAAACAACCATTAATGCCGTTTATTACGGGCTTGCTGACCAATGTGTTTTGATTCCTCAAATGCCCGTTTCTGCAGTCTTAACAATGGCCCTTTCACAAGCTTCACACTTTTAAAACACCAGGCCTGTAAAGTTCAAGGCTCTGTGGCTCTGTTTGCTTTGAAAAGTGCTATCCAGAAAATGGGGACGAATGACGAGCCTGAAGTTTAGTGCTCTGCAGCTATGAATGTCCACACAGACTGACACAGACATCCACTCTCTACAACTGCCAGCATCCACACAACCTGCACTTCAGAAGAGGTCACCCACCCGAAGATAAGCCTGTTCGGGCCTGGCCAGTACTTGGATGGGAGACCATCTAGGCAGTGGCTTCTTACGAGTTTGTGCCGCTCGGGGCGGAGCAGGGCTTCAATTTGCCGCCCACCAACATATCTGAATATCCGTCCATCCATCCATCCATTATCCAACCCACTATATCCTAACTACAGGGTCACGGTGGGTCTGCTGAAGCCAATCCCAGCCAACAGAGGGCACAAGGCAGGAAACAAACACCGGGCAGGGCGCCAGCCCACCGCAGGGTGCGCACACACACACACACCCACACACCAAGCACACACTAGGGACAATTTAGAATTGCCAATGCACCTAACCTGCATGTCTTTGGAATGTGGGAGGAAACCAGAGCACCCGGAGCTACCCACTGCGCCACCATGCCACCCATATCAGAATATGTTAACCAATTTAAATAGAAAATTAAAATGACGTATAGAGAAAAATTAAGATACATTTTGCATAGATGTATTAATATATAGAGAAACAGCAATAATTTTTCACATATTTTTTATAAGCATCAACTAGACAAGAATATCATATAGACAGACTGAATTATCTATACTAATAAAAGGCAAAGCCCTCACTCACTCACTCACTCACTGACTCATCACTAATTCTCCAACTTCCCGTGTAGGTGGAAGGCTGAAATTTGGCAGGCTCATTCCTTACAGCTTACTTACAAAAGTTAGGCAGGTTTCATTTCGAAATTCTACGCGTAATGGTCATAACTGGAACTTACTTTCGTCCATATATACGGCCATAGCCTGCAGCTCGGCCGCCGTGTGAGGCAGAGTTGCGTCCCGCATCATCACGCCTCCCACGTAATTGAGTGCCTGCCCATATAAGGTAAATATTCGCGGGTGAAGGACTGTGCTTAGCATATTCATAAGTGCAGCTACTGCGGAAACCCTCTGACGCTGAACAAGCCTTTGTACACATATCAATACGAAAGCAAAGCGTAAAACTTAAGTTGAAATTACATTCATAGACACGCTGCCGCTAAATATTTGCAGGCAGATCCACAACTTAATACCGGGAATGCCTATTAAACATCTTAGATTCACGAGTACCGATTTGGGTAGTGATCACTTCGATGAATGAAACCTGTTCAAAAAACGCATTACACAATTGAGAAGGCAGCAAAAGAATATGAAGCGAGTGACGCATACAAGCATATTCATAAGTGCAGCTACTGCAGAAACAAAGCATGGTGTAAAGCTTAAGTTTAAATTAAGTTCATAGACACGCTGCCGCTGGCGTTTGTCATGCCTATGACGAATACGATATTCGTGAGATACAAGTTTAATGAGAGGACGCAGGGTGTAAACGAGACTTTTGATCACTTTCTAACGGAGTTAAAATTGCTGGTGAAGGGCTGTGCTTATGCAAGTGAAGATGAGATGGTCAGGGATAGAATAGTGTTTGGCACAAACTCCGTGAAAGTGCGAGAGAAACTTTTAAGTGCCGGGTCTGAGCTAAAATGAAATAAAGCCGTGGACATCGCTAGATCGCACAAGATATTCGCGAGATACAAGTTTAATGAGAAGACGCAGGGTATAACGCCTCGATGCTAAAGACCTGGCGAAGTCATGGAGAACATGGAAGGACAAGTTCACATTATATACAGAACTTGCACTGCCGGAGGCAGAGGAAAACACTAAGGTCAGATTATTCCGTTATCTTATTGGAGAGAGCGGCAGAGAATTGTGTCAGGCGCTGACCGGTGATGTAAGACCTGATGAATTAACCATGAGCTTGATGATACGTAAATTTGATGAACATTACAATCCGAAAATAAACTAAACTGTAGAGAGGTTCAGATTTTTTAAAGAAATCAGGCAAGGGGAGAAAATATAGACAACTACGTCACAGATCTGAGAGTGTTGGCGGGCACATGCAATTTCGGGGAGATTAAAAGTTCCCTTATACGTGACCGAATTGTGTGCGGAACCAGTGATGCAAGTGAGAGAAGACAAACTGACTTTGGAGAGGTGCATACAAATATGCAGAGCCACAGAACTGTCGAAGGAGAACAGCAGAACAGTCACACGGGCTCCCCCATTCTATACTTCTCCCAGTGCGTCTCTCTAAACCCTCCGTGCGGAAACATTATTATGAGGCTTAACAATCTTATTGTTACTCCTTCTACGTGCACCCTACCGTCCTTATTACGGAGTCTTCCTTGCTTTACCGCCGGCTGCTTCTTTCCATTCACCTTCCTAGCTCTTTATTTAAACAGTTTTCCTTCTCACTTTTCCGCTCCTTCGCGGTCTTCTCCCTTTTCGTTCAAAATACGCGCCTCCTTGCCTTTTTACAGTCAGTTCCCCTTACGTCACACCATGGAACGTTTAGCACAAGTTAATACCGGGAATGCCTGTTAAACATCTTAGATTCACGAGTAGCGGTTTGGGTTAGTGAACACTTCAATGAATGAAACCTGTTGTCTTTACGATGGTTGACAAACACGGAATGTAACTTGAACACAAGACATCCTCCAAATACGATTGAAAGAAATAATGATAATCAAATCCTTGATGACAGCAACACTCATAACAGTGACAAAACAATTACGTTGACAATCATGTTACATTATTTTTAAAATGTTTCCTTTTCTTTTTCATAACTTCTTTAACACACTACTTCTCCGCTGTGAAGCGCAGGTATTTTGCTAGTTAGTTTAATATAATTACGCTGCGAAAACCAGAACCAGTGTGGTGTACAAGTGATAGACGGGGATGTTTTCTGCACAGAGGAAGAACGCATTCGGATTCATAATGAAACAAAATTATAGATTGTAAATTAGTTGTTTATCTTCCTAGAAATTGTAATGTTGATGTTTATTTTTGTTATTACCCTGTTATTTTTTTGCCCTCACAGAAGGACAGTCTGAAAATAATTTTTGAAGCATTTGTGGATAAAAATCAAAGAATTTTACTTTTTTCATTCATGAGTGATATTTTCCCAAACCCTGCTGCTTACACACAAATTGTACTGAGCCTTTTGGGCAATAATGCCCCGCCTCCTAAAAATGTGCTGCCCCCCCCCCCCTTCACCCGCCCCTAGCTACGCCACTGCATGCAGGAAAAGCTTGGGCTGCGGCTGTTAGAGGTGTTGGTTAGGCCAGAAGGGGGCGCTTACCCTGTGGCCTGAATGTGGAGCGACAGGGACACTGTGCTGTAAAAATGGTGCCATCCTTCAGATGTGACATAAATCTAAGGTCCTGACTCTGTGGGTATCCTTTGTAAAGAGCTGGGTGCATTCCAATGTTCAGGTTAAACTGACCTCCATGGCCTGGTCATTCTAGGCCCCTAATCATCCCCTGTCTCTAAATGGCTGTCTCTCTCACCACTTCACCACCTAACAGCTAATGTGTGGGGAGCGTACCGGTGTAAAATGGCTGCCATCATATCACCCAAATGGATGCAGCTCACTTAAAGTGCACATTACAAAGTGTTTCTTCCATCTTAAAAATGCTGGGAAATTAAGGCGTTTTCTAAATAAGCAGGATTCCGAGAAATTAATTCCTGCATGTATTTCTAGTAGGACTGACTACGGCAATGCGGTGTTCCATGCTTCCAATAGGATCCATCATTAGAAAATGTTAATTTTCACTCGTACGCAGATGACACCCAGCTATACCTTTCATTTAGACCAAATGAAGTTTCTCTGAAGTTGTCTTTACTGCGGTGGGCTGGCGCCCTGCCTGGGGTTTGTTTCCTGCCTTGCGCCCTGTGTTGGCTGGGATTGGCTCCAGCAGACCCCCGTGACCCTGTAGTTAGGATATAGCAGGTTGGATAATGGATGGATGGAGTTGTCTTTGATTAGCTGTGTTAGTGAATTAAAGGAGTGGATGGATGAGAACTACAGTACTTGTCTGTAAACACAGAGATGTTAATTATTGGAGGTAATGACGCTGATTGCAACAACATTTTGTCAACATTTGACTCACTTGGAATCACCATTACTTTTTTTTTTTTTAAAT
>JANRMT010062829.1:50583263-50601416 GCA_026402145.1 Polypterus bichir lapradei
AGATAGATAGTAAATAATAATTAAATAAAATAATGGTTACAAAAATACACAAATATAATAAACACATGAAGAATAACACTTTAAAATAGAGGCAGAAAAGGAAAATCAACGTAAGCCATGGAACACACCCCGGCTGAAACACGACCGTGGACAGTGTGATGCTTTTGAGTGAGTCAGCATGGCCTCAAATCTCTATGGATGTTTCTGGCAGCTTTTTGAATTCATGTCTGGTATGAAATGAGTGGACTCCAGAAAGCGGCCGCTGAGCATCAGTGCTCTACAGTACATTCCAGTCCACTCCATTTATAAGAATGAAGCTAGGTCAGCGCGTAACATACATGCAAAGTGAAGTGTGTATCTGTTTCTTTTAAATGACCTCCACGCCTTACCAGCTGCAAGGCAAATCATAAACTGGGACTTGCCTGCAGACAGTGGGACGAGAAATAAGTAGAATATTCCATTTATAATTTAGCTTGTTGGGGTTATGATAGAATCTCCCATTGACTATACTGGCATACATCTCTTCTCTATAAATATAAAATCCAATGTCTGTCTGTCTGTATGCCTGTCCGCTTTTCACGAGAGAAGTACTTCACGGATTTAGATCAGGTTTTTTTCTATAATTGGCTTGAACATTCCGGTTGATTTTGCGACTTCTCTCATAGCGCTAAGTATTATAGTTTGCTTGCAGTACCAATTTATTTGCATAAATCTGGGACAGATGCAGTGGGCCAAGGTCCTCCTCACTCACGTGCCAGCCTCACGGCGTGTCTTACATCCGCTTAGCTAGTGAACAAGAGAACTACTTAATGGATTTAGATTGGGTTTCGTTCTAGAAGTGCCAGTAGTGGTGGCTCTGAGGCTAGGGATCTGCACTGGTAATCGGAAAGGTTGCCAAATCGAATCCCGTAAATGCCAAAAGGGACTCTGCTCTGTTGGGCCCTTGAGCAAGGCCACTTAACCTGCAATTGCTGAGTGCTTTGAGTAGTGAGAAAAGCACTATATAAATGCAAAGAATTATTATTATTATTAGAATTTGCTTGAATATTCCGGTTGATTGTGCGACTTCTCTCATCGTGCTAAGTATTATAGTTGTCTTGCGGTACCGATTTATTTGCGTGAACCTGAGAGAGACACAGCGGGCCGAGGTTCGCCTCACTCACGTGCCAGCCTCACGGCGTGTCTTACATCCGCTTAGCTAGTGAACGAGAGAACTGCTTAACGGATTTAGATCGGGTTTTGTTTTAGAATTTGCTTGAACATTCTGGTTGATTTTGCGACTCTCTTATCACGCTAAGTATCAGAGTTTGCTTGCAGAAGTGAATTATTCACGCAAATCCTAGAGAGACGCAGTGGGCCGAGGTCCTCCTCACTCACGCGCCAGCCTCAGGCATATGTTACCTCCGCTTAGCTAGCGAACAAGAGAACTACTTAACGGATTTAGATCAGGTTTTATTCTAGAATTTCTTTGAATATTCCATTTGATTTTGCGACTTCCCTCATCGCGCTCAGTATCACAGTTCGCTTGCAGGAGTGATATATTCGCGATAATCCAAGACAGTGGGTGCGGGTCGTGTGCAGCGTGGTTTTGTTTAAATATTACACTGTCATGATCCTTGTTTCTTGTTAACCAAACTGATTCACCCTCATTAGTCTTAAGGTTTCGATTTCTGGTTAAGCCTCTGCTCCTCAAAACAATAAATGAGCCAAACAGGTTCCTTTACGTGACATGGGGTGTTATTGGTCAAACAACAGGACTGTGGGACAGTGTGCTAAGCAGGCTATCCAAATTATAACTGCAAACAGAAACAGCGGAGGAAGCAAACACGAATATCGCTACACAGATGAACACCGCCTGTTCAACACCTCACCCTGTCCTTGAAAGCAAAGTACAAGACCCCACAATGACCAGAAACTAGAAGTCCATCACAGTATAAAGTTCTAACCCTCTCTTTAGGGCCAACATCCCTGAAGTGACCTGACCTCTTTAATGCTGAAGACCACTCGATGAACATGGAGTTTTATTCAGCAGATCGGCACAAGGATTTTGTCCTCCATTTTTCCAATATAATTGGTTTTCACTGGCATGAAGAAAGGAGTAAGTCAGCCTGAGGGAGGTAAAAACACAGAATTAACCATAAACAACACGCGCACTGACTTAAGCCAGCCACTATGGGGCACTGCCACAAGCGCTGGGCAACGCCAGGAGACCACTGAGAACGAAGGTGGCACAAGGTGTAAGAGACTAAGCCAAGTTTACGACACTTGTTTGGGGTTACGTCCCTGAGCTTGGCGCACTGGTGATTTGGAATCGTGGAGTCACCAGCATCGTTTCAGAACGTAGAAGCCCAATGGCCTCTAACTGACTTACTGTTATCCATTATCTTTATGCCTCGGAGTGTTGTGTTCTGGTAAATTGTGCATATTGTTTTGCAGTGCAACCTAAGCTAAATACAAAATGATTAATTGTTTTGGAATGTTTTTTTCCACCCACTTTAATCATGCACTTTATTTAAGGCTTTAAACCTATGAGTTTCAAACTTTCCACATCAATTCTACTAATAAGATCTTCAAATTATGGAAATTGATAAAAATGGATGAAATGGGTTCGGTAAATGGAATGACTGATGGGTTTTATTCAACGGCCTACTCTGTCAACTGCCGCTTTTAGTATCTTCCATGGAAAAACTAACCAAACTGCTCGTGTAATTTGTTTGGCCTTTTTGCAGCATTTACGCTAAAATAAATAACATTACATCTTCTGCAACAGACCACTCAGGAGGAGAGGAGAGGGTAGCACCGCTGATACAATCAGTGCGTGGCATATAAATAGCATGGCGTGACCAAGGACAAAAACCTATTGCTAGTAGTTTTATTTGGTACTTACTCAGGCAGCGGAGGTTGCAGCACAAAATGAGAATCGAAATCTTAAGACGGGTGGACTTTGACTCTTTGGGCAAACTGTAGACAGTAGACTTGGATCACGAATGTGTATGACTTAAACAAAAAGCGCACCTCTTTCTTACTTTTCAGGAAGATTGTTCATTTTTTTACATTCTGATTTACCACATGCAACTCCAAGCTCTTAAACTGCAGACACTTTATCAATAGACCTGCAAACGATAAAAGCAGAACAGGTTGTGATGCCCCAGGTGCCCGCAGCCTGGGCATCATCCTCTTCCCAGTATATTGATAGTGATGAACTTGAGGGTGGACAAGGCATGGCGGCATCTTTTCCAGTTCCCAAAAATCGAGCAACTACTGAGCCACATAACAAAAGACATCTCTCAGTCCAATAAAGTTTGTTTTGAAAAGCTTTAGTGAAAATGTGGTACTTTTCTATTATCGTGACACAAATCGGTGGGGCCGCTGCCCCAGTTACTTAATTTTTGGATTTTAAATTCTTAGACTGGCCTACCCTCACCACAAATACTAACTTTAAAGTTAGTGAGGGTGGCGCATAGTTACCTATAGGTCCCTAATGTTAATGTTCGCTTTGGGTGCCTAATCTTAAAAACGATAATACGATTTGCGTCACGATAATAGAAAAGTACCGAAAATTCAAAGCAAAACAGTTCACACAAAAATAGAGAAAAAAAGTTATTACACGGGCAGGATGAATGACAAAAAAGGGAAAAATGTTTCTTCTACAAACTTAACCTTTTCTTGTTAAACTTCAGTTGCTTTGTATACTTGAAGATTATTTCTCAATGGCAAATTTACATATGCTTTACTTAATACACGCAGTGCATTCTGTATGTTACGGGAAATGGTTTGGAAACTGTCTGCCCCCCCACGCCTTACCAACTGCAAGGCAAATCATAAACTGAGACTAGTGGAGTCAGTGGCACGAGAAATAATTATAATATTCCACTTATAATTTAGCTTGTTGGGGTTATGATAGAACCTCTCATTGACTATGCGCTAATATACAGGCAAACATCTCTTCTCTCTATATATAAAATCCAACATATGTCTGTCTGTATGCCTGTCCGCTCTTCACGAGAGAACTACTTCACGGATTTAGATTGGGTGTTTTTCTAGAATTTGCTTGAACATTCTGGTTGATTTTTCGACTTCGGTCATCTCGCTATGTATCATAATTCGCTTATGGTACTGATTTATTTGCACGAATCCGAGAGAGACGCAGTGGACCAAGAGGAGGGGGGCAGGGTGGGACCCTCCTCACTCACGCGCCAGCATCAGGGCGTGTCTTACAGCCACTTAGCTAGCAAACGAGAGAAATACACTCACGGATTTAAATCAAGTCATTTTCTATAATTTGCTTGAACATTCCGGTTGATTTTGCGACTTCGGTCATCTCGCTATGTATCGTAATTCGCTTGTGGTACCGATTTATTTGTACGAATCTGAGAGAGACGCAGCGGACCAAGAGGAGGGGGGGGGGGGGGGGGACCCTCCTCACTCGCGTGCCAGCGTCAGGGTGTGTCTTACAGCCAATTAGCTAGCGAACGAGGAAACTACTTAACAGATTTAAATCGGGTCATTTTCTATAATTTGCTTGAACATTCCTGTTGATTTTGTGACTTCTCTCATCGTGCTAAGAATCAGAGTTCGCTTGCAGGAGCGATTTATTTGCGCTAATCCGAGAGAGAGAGAAGGAGGCTGCAGGCCGAGGGAAGGGGGTAAGCGTGACATCAGGAGTGGGGGTCCGGGCAGGACCCACCTCACTCATGCACCAGCCCCCATTCGAGTCAGTCTACCTGTTGCCACGTGTTGGAGTGCTTATCTAGTGATAACCTATTTGTTGATTGATTTTTAAAGTCTGTCCTGTTTCACTACTATGTGGGCGGAGCCACTAGGGATGGCTAGCATATATATAAAATCCAACGTCTGTCTGTCTATATGTGTATCTGTTTTTAACAAGAGAACTATTTCACAGATTTAGATAAGTATTTTTTTTTTCTAGAATTTGCTTGAACATTCTGGTTGATTTTGCGACTTCTCTCTTCGCGTTAAGTATCATAGTTCACTTGCAGGAGCGATTTATTCGCATTAATCCAAGACAGAGGTTGCGGGCTGATGGGATCCGGATGGGGCCCTCCTCATTCACGCGCTAGCCTCCATTTGAGTCGCTCTACCTGTCGCCACTTGTTGGAGCGCACCTTGCCTCCACTTAGCTAGCAATAATTGTTTGTTTATTGATTTTTAAAGTTTGTCCTGTTTCATTACCATGCGGGCGGAGCCACAAGGGACAGCTAGTTTTAACAAAATAATACAATACTTCCATCAATTTAAAATAACCTAAATAACTAACAAATGGCACTTACACAAGGACAATGAGGAAACAAACGACGAGGCTGGTGCAAAGTTCTCAGCGCACTTATTTACACAAATCCAAAGGCAGTGTCAATATTAATAAATATTCCGTAACAACAGAGCCATCATGAGAAAATTCAAATCAATTAATAAATAGTTTAATTAAATAGATAACACCAGGAATAAAACCACACTTTGAATTCTCCCAAGTCTATTCTCTCTTTTCCCATCGTCTCACTCTGCTCACCACTGACGAATGCAGTCCTGGATCACCTTTCGTCCCTGCCATCTCTGTCAGTACCCGCTGGGACACTCAAGAGTCCTATTCCATCTTTTTAAATGTCTTATAAATGTACAGATCACACTGCTGTTCTTTACTGAATGCAGCCTGAGCAACTGATTAAATCAGATCAATTTGTGCTCAAATGATTGACGGACTGATTGTGAAACTGGTTTTAAACAAAAACCTGCAGCCGCAGGGGGTCCCTAGGACTGAATTTGAGAACCACTGAATCAGAGCAGTAAAGATCAATCGTGTACATAAAAGGCCAAACAGGAAAAAGAAATTGTAAAGTGCCTCACACAGGCAACTGTTTCCTTTAACGGTGTCCCAGAAGCCGGCAATAATACAGATCACGTTTCTTATTGCTACTGCGAGTTAAGCGCCTTAGATTAAAAACGTTAAAATGAAACTGCTATGATAGGAGTACTTTTCAAATACCAAAAGGAAGTGACACCTTGATAAAGACCCATAAAAAAGTAACTAGGGCTTTAGAATAGGCCTCACCCCATGCAGTCTGACTACCCAACTCCACAAAAATATCAAAAAGGCCCTTCAGGAGAGAGGAACTGTAAAAACCTCCAGCTCCAGAGGGACATGGCCAATGTTAAAGTTTTATAAATGAAGAGATTTATTGGAAAATCAGGCACAAAATGGTGTCACACGTGCTGAGGAAGTGTGTTGGGGAGCTCTGAGCATGAAGACATAGCAAGGATGGGATGGGAGACACCTTGCGTACTGACTTCTCTTCTTCTTCCAGCTTCCAGTTCTATGAAGAGCACAGACGACACCACCAGAGGCTTCTGGGAGTCCCACCTCTTCAGCGCTATAGAATATACCTGAAAGGCAAACTGTTATTTGGTGTTCCTTCTTTTTTTCGTTACTTTATTAGCTTTGCAGTTAATAATTGGGGATCTCAGGGAGAACCCAACACTTCAGAGTGTCTTGTCCTGTACACTCCAACAATGTTAAAAAGGCAAAGGAAAAGCAAAACAGATTTGCTTACAAAGGCAATCCTAAGCAAACAACTCCAATTTGAAATCCAGTAAACCGTAATCCAAAAAACAGAAGCAACAAATCCAGAAATAGAATTATCAAAGAAGAGCATTACTTGCAAACTCCAACAACAGCCAATCAATGAACCACTAAAGGACCTTCTGCACGGCCTCACATATATACGACACGCATGGGCTGGTGTCCCTCCTGGGGTTGGCCCAAGTCCCTTAACTGGCAACCAAGGTTATTATAGTTTTGCCGTTTTATATTAGTTTATATTTCTATATTTTTTCTGACCTTACTTGGAAATTCAGTTTAGTTTTAGTTTTCCTTCATCATGTATTTTTAGTTTTAATTTAGTTATTTTTCACAAAGACATTTCTGTTTTATTTTTAGATCTATTAGCTTCAGTTTTTGTTTTAGTAGTTATGGTCTGGTTAAAGAGCTACTATGAAGTTTAGTTTTGTGTCACAATCAGACAGAATTGTACACTTAACAGGTTAGGGTGCGAGTTTAGAACCTTACTACACAACATTGCTTACTTTCTGGTTTTGTTTTTGTCTGGTAAAAATAAACATAATCAAACCTAGATACTGAACATGAACAATTTTATAATTTTTAAAAATATTTTCTATGTCATTTGTGCTGAACAAATGTGCGCTGATTGTTGCCATCTTTTTCTCTTTTATTGCCCAAAATGGGCCAATTTTTAATGAAATTTAGGTGGATTTTAAGATTTGAGGGTTTTTTTTTACTCTAAATGTCTATGCCACACAACATATTCTACTCCAAGACAATGTGCTTATAATGAATGCCTTCAATATTGCATTCAAAAATCTCCCATACTGGGCTTTGTTATTTTGTACCAGCCATACTGGCGCAAATGCTGTGTGAACACCTGTTAAAAGTTACAAGGGTTAAAGACTAACAGCAAGAATATTCATTTAAAAAATGAAAACTAAAAATATTTTTAGTAAATGATTACTTTATTTCAGTTAGTCTTTCCAGCTACTTTAATAGTTTAGTTTAGTTTAGTTTAAGTTTTTCATTTCGGCTTTGTTAATTATTTTATTTCAGATTACGAAAACATCTTTTTAATAATAGTTTCAGTTTTGATTTTAGTTTTCGTTAACTATAATAACCTTGCTGGCAACACTACGGACAGTTAGGGTGAGGCTCCGACTCAAGGCTGTATGTTCCCCTGACCCACTAGATGGCACGGGCTTCGGCACTCATTTGGACATCCGCAGGGAATGCTGGGAATTGTAGTCCGGTAGCACAGCCCTACTGGAGTCTGTGGGTTCTGTTAGGGGGTGCTGTGAGGTGTTACACTCCCGACTGTTTGGGACCTCTGTATGTTCTTCCAAAAGTTGAAGCCCTGGCACCGAAAGTACTCCTGGGTCTTCAATAAGAGAAGCCACACTGCCCTGTCCAGGTGAGTCAGAACCAGGAGAGGAGACAGGCAACACTCACCCGGGAGGAGCAGAAGTGAAGAGGAGAGAAGGAAGAGTATTTATAATTGCTGTATGGAGACATTTCTTTAAAATAAAACCCCTTGTTTTGAACCCAGGACTTGTCTGTGCTTTTGTGTTTGGCGTTCTGTAGGACCCCTTGTTGATCACAATATGCTGGGGGCGGACCTTCACTGGTGACAACAGGATGGCCCCGCCTCCTGGGGATTCCACCTACAGAACCAACCAAACATAAAAAAACAACACAAAACACAAAGGAACAAGTTAATAAATAAACAGAGCAATACTAACAAAATGTATATAAGTAATGAAAATACATAAAAATAATACATCACAAATAACAAAAGAAATGAAAATAAATATAAGCCATGTGCTCCCTGCCTAAAACTGCTGTGCTTCAAGGAAAAAGAGTGAAGGATTTTAAAAAGCAACCAGGAGAAAAGACAGAAATGGGTTCAATACCAGGAGATCCAGAATTATAGCAACCAAAACCAAATATAAGACAGGAATGAGGGCAAAAATATTGAACCGGAAAAGAGTGTTAAGAAAAGTATGAGTAATAGCCAAGAAAGACTTGAATTTGAATACGGATATGACCGTGAGGTGAACTTTTATCCCGTCAGATATGTGATTGATGGCGCATGACCTCAGAGGATAAACCCCTAACAATGGGGAGCTCAAAAATGGCGGTGGAAACGATCCAAAAAAAATTTCACAAAAACAAAAAACTAAGCCACAAGGTGAAAAACTAAGTGTCACCACCAAAATCCTTGGGGAACAAAACACCAAAACCGAGTGCAAATTTGAACCAAAAAGAAAAATGAACTTTGACAAATTACACAAAAACAACATTTATTTATATAAACATAGTGTTAATTTTCACTTGTATGCAGATGACACCCAGCTATACCTTTCATTTAGATCAAATGAAGTTTCTCCGATGTTGTCTTTAATTAGTTGTGTTAGTAAATTAAAGGAGTGGATGAATGAGAACTACTTGTCTTTAAACAGAGATGTTAATTGTTGGAGGGAATGACGCTGATCACAAGAATATTCTGTCATCATTTAACTCAGTTGGAATCCCCATTAATTTTATTAAATCAGCCCACAATCTCAGAGTTATCTTTGACTCTAGCAGGTCATTTAAAGCGCATATTACAAAGTTGTCCAAATCATGTTTCTTTCATCTTAAAAATGTTGGGAAATTAAAGCGCTTTCTAAATAAACAGGATTCTGAGAAATTGATTCCTGCATTTATTTCTAGTAGGATTGACTACTGCAATGTGGTGTTCACTGGATGTTCAAACTGTTCTCTATACAGCCTCCAGTTAATCCAAAATGCTGCTGCAAGACTTATTACAAGAACAAGAAAATACGAACACATAACTCCAGTTCTTAAATCCTTACACTGGCTCCCGGTTAAGTTTAGGGTAGATTTCAAAATCCTCCTTTTAACATATAAAGCATTAAATGGCCGAGGTCCGGCTTACTTGTCTGAACTTATCATGACTTACAAACCAGAGCACACATTAAGATCTCAAGATGCCGGTCTGCTTATGATTCCAAGGATTAATAAAATAACTGTGGGAGGTCGAGCTTTTAGTTACAGGGCCCCTATACTGTGGAATGGTCTGCCTCCTGCTATAAGAGATGCCCCTTCGGTCTCTGGCTGAAGACTCACTACTTCAGTTTAGCACACCCTGACTAGAGCTGTTGACTAACTGTACAGACTGCATCTCTGTTGTTAGTCATTAACACTAAAACATAAGTAACATGATAGTTATAATTGGATACTAACCCTCACCTATTTTGTTTCTCTTCTTGGCACTCAAATGTGGCACTTGGTGCCACGGCCCACCTGCCAAGTTGTTTTGTCTGCCTAAGGTAAAGTCATCCCTAATGGAGGATCGCAGGAATCGTGGGAAAGAGGGGTCCTTTCATCGGATTATCGCTATTTCAGCTGTGGAATCGCCAAATGGGGGAGGCAGCTTGATGAATGAGGTCTCCAGGGCTCTAAGCAAATCCAAATCATATTATGTGATATCATCTACTGTTAAATTCTACTCCGTACTTGTAAAATGTTTTATTTTTATACTGTATTGAGGATTTTTTCTGTTCTGTGTATTGTATTGTATTGATGCCCTTCTTTTTGACACCCACTGCACACCCAACCTACCTGGAAAGGGGTCTCTCTTTGAACTGCCTTTCCCAAGGTTTCTTCCATTTTTTCCCTACAAGGATTTTTTTGGGAGTTTCTCCTTGTCTTCTTATAGAGCCAAGGCTGGGGGTCTGTCAAGAGGCAGGGCCTGTTAAAGCCCATTGCGGCACTTCTTGTGTGATTTTGGGCCACAATACAAAAAAAAAAAAAAAAAAACAAATTTATTTCTAGAGCACATTTTCACACAGAAGATGTAGCTCAAAGTCCTTTGCAGGATGAAGGAATATATATATATAAATAAAATTAGGCAATACTAATTACTGTATATACTTGTAGATAAGTTCTCCTGCGGATAAGTCAGGGCTTGATTTTACCATAAAATTTCCAGTATTTTATAATGTCGGTCATATAAGTCAAATGAGGAAAACTTGCGCTATTGGTCCAAGAGATTACGATATGCTAACGCCCACCTGAGAGAGTAACCACGGAACACACGGCCTTGTCTTTTCTATGTATTGTGCCTACGTGACCACACAGTAATACCCAAACTATTCCAAAGTGACATTTGCACTTTTTAGTGTTTTTTGTGTTGTAGCGGTACTACATGATTAATGTAGTTGTAAATGTATTTTGTGTTGAGTCCCATCTTTCGTATCGTTGTCCTGTTTCCATGGTGTGTGTGTGTGTCTATGTAAATATGCTCCTCTGGAAACAATGGGGGGGAAGGATAACACTGTGGAACTGTGGCTTAGTGGACTATCTTACAGACAGACCTCAGTATGTGCATCTCGGGAACTGCAGGTCTGACATTGTGGTCAGCAGCACAGGGGACTGTACTTTCTCCGGTCCTGTTCAGCCAACATACATCGGACTTCCAATACAACTCGGAGTCCTGCCATGTGCACAAGTTTGCTGACGACACTGCTATCGTGGGCTGCATCAGGAGTGGGCAGAAGGAGGAGTATAGGAACCTAATCAAGGACTTTGTTAAATGGTGCGACTCAAACCACCTACAGCTGAACACCAGCAAAACCAAGGAGGTGGTGGTGGATTTTAGGAGGTCCAGGCCCCTCATGGACCCCGTGATTATCAGAGGCGACTGTGTGCAGAGGGTACAGACCTATAAATACCTCGGAGTGCAGGTGGATGATAAATTGGACTGGACTGCCAATACTTATATGTGTAAGAGAGGACAGAGCTAACTATACTTCCTTAGAAGGCTGGCATCCTTCAACATCTGCAATACGATGCTGCAGATGTTCTATCAGACGCTTGTGGCGAGCGCCCTCTACTACGCGGTTGTGTGCTGGGGAGGCAGCATAAAGAAGAGGGACACCTCAAGCCTGGACAAACTGGTGAGGAAGGCAGGCTCTATCGTAGGCACGGAGCTGAACAGTTTGACATCCGTGGCAGAGCGATGGGCGCTGAGCAGGCTCCTGTCAATCATGGAGAATCCACTGAACAGGATAATCTCCAGACAGAGGAGCAGCTTCAGCGACAGACTGCTGTCACCGTCCTGCTCCACTGACAGACTGAGGAGACCCCACACTATGCGACTCTTCAATTCCACCCAGGGGGGTAAACGTTAACATTATACAAAGATATTGTCTGTTATACCTGCCTGGCACCCTCCACCTTGCACCTTTTAACTTGCACTGCACTTTTATTGCTCTTTAATGAATTGTTTTTATCAGTATGCTGCTGCTGGAGTATGTGAATTTCCCCTTGGGGATTAATAAAGTATCTATCAGTCAATCAGTCAATCCTGTCAATTCCATCACCTGTATCTGATTATTTCCTATTTAAATGGAAGGACAGAAAGAAAAAAAGAAAAACATCTCATTCTCCCAGACGGCCATTTCATTACAGAGTCAGGAGAAAACCCCGATTCAAATCATTCACCCCCTTGTCTACCTGTCACTTTCAATGCCCAACAACAACATCTTTGCACCACAAAACCCCAGGATTCCGGATCACGCCACGTACCAAGGATGAGCACAGTGAGACTGTTTCTTCTTGTTTGGGAAGAGGAGCGAGCCATCATTTTCATCCGTGTAATTTCCGTAGGACTACTTCTACAGCTGAAGCAGGTTCACAAACATGATCCATTTTCCGTGAAATCTTCTGGACTTTTATGTGCGCTCCGAGCTTTCTGTGTGTCTTAGTGAGTTTGTGTTCAGTGTGGGGTCAAGGGAGGGTTTGTATTCTACATTAACTTTGTGCTGCACTTTTTCTTTTTTATTATTATTACTTTCTGCCGGACACTTTTGAGGTTGAAAGCTATGTCGGGGTTGGTTGGCGTGTGATATATATATTGTTTGGAGTTTATTCATTTCTTTCTTTATCAACATATACTCATTTTATTATTTTACATACTGTTTGTTTTTTGGCTTATTTTTGATCGTCAATTGGGGAAGTTTATTTGGAAGAAGTACGGCTTGTCGGGTATACCGTCCTCAACTTGCCAGGCCTCGTGTCTTGGTGGTGTAACTGCCGGTTTTGGAGAATGAGTCGGCCGTTACAGTATCTTACACCCTCATATACCTTTATCGTAAGAGCATCCCTTATCTACGATGAAGCGTTCGTTCAGAAGATAATATGAAGCTGGTTTTAAATTAAAAGTTATTGAAGTGGCGAAAGAAATTGGTAACTCTACTGCTGCAACAAAATTCAATGTGTCTGAGAAACTGGTGCGAGATTGGAGGAGGCAAGAATAAGATGTAAAAAAAAATTATTAAGCGTTGTATTTTTGAATGGGCATAAGAAGTCGGGATTTGATTTTTGGATTGATTTTTCGGGTTTCAAGACCCGACTTATACGTGAGTATATATGGTACACACAGAATAAAAGTAAGATCTGATGGCCAGGGAGGACAGTAAAAATGAAAAAAAAAAACTCCAGACGGCTGGGGGATAAAAACAAAAGCTGCAGGGGTTCCAGGCCACGAGACCACCCAGCCCAGCCCCCTCTGGGCATTCATTCTACCTAACATAAATGATGTCAGTTGAATCAGAAACGTAACCGACTTGGATTATCTGGACCAGATGTGCCAGAGTGCTTATGGAGTTTAGTGAGCTGATACAGCCAAGTAAATGTCTGTGGAATATTCTAGAAGCGCATATTTCTTATTAATATGGTACATTACTTACTAGTCCATGGGCACACTGCTGGCTGTGATGGTGACATTCTCTGGTGTGTAAGATCTGACCAAACCTGGAAGTTATAATGGAGACTAAAGAAGACTGCGACTGTCCCACCTGCCTCATCATGACTGACGCCCTTCTTGGTCCAATCTTCAACACAGCTCTCTCTGACGTCAGAACTTGAATGCTAAATTAAAAAAAAAATGACAAGTTAGCTTCCGTATTACAGAACTTTATTTACCTTTTGTTACAAACAGGATGAGGTGATGGTGTTCAAAGGGGAGACTCCAAGCTGTTTAAAGAGACTTTGCCCTTTAGTCCCAAATGAGACTCTGGAATGCCATTGTGGTCTGAGGTGTCTGGGCCGATCAAGCCCTTCTTTCTCTTTATTGTTTGTTTATCTGCTATTTTCACCCACAGAGTAAAAGAGAGAGAGAGAGATAAGAAAGTAAGACTCGCCAACGACTGGGGGGCAGTCGGGGAGTTTCTGCCAGGTAGCCGCCCTCTAAGTCAGACATCAATCCAAAAAAATAAATACAAAAAAGGAAGGAAAGGAATCTCACAGTCTGTCTGTGCTGCCGGAGATCAGAGCGATGCTCCGTCTGGTAAACACGCTCCAGGGCAGACAGACGGAGCTGCTCACAAGAGTTGTTCGGAGGGTCAGGCCGGCGCTCGGTAAACACCTTTCCACCCTGCTGAGCCAGCCTGAATCATGTTTGATGCTGAAAAAAGGGAGAATGCTGGCCTATCTGGGAAAGAGATCTGTTTACAGATGCTCCAGAGATGGCTGCCAGTTCCCAGAGATTTTGTCAGAAGAAGTGCAAGTTTAAACACGGTACTGTTGCAAAGATTCATTGGGCATGCAACGAAAAAACAAGGGATCTTGATGACAGAAACGTACAGTGAATCACACTCTCAAGTAGGCAGCAGACACGCAGCGGCCACTTTATTAGGTCCTCCACCATACAGCCATCCTTCTACTCCAAATTACCAATCAAGTGTCTGAACACGAGGGACACGTACATTACAATGGACAAGACAGCAGATCAACACGACTGTGGGTGCTGGATATGGTGGCTCTAGCTGCCCTCCTGGGATTTTCACACACTTCAGTCTCTTAGGGTTTATAGAGAATAGGATGATAAACAAAGAAATATCCAGTTCTGTGTGTGTAAACACCTTGGCCTTAGCAGCCTCGAAAGCTTGCATTTGAAATCTATTTAGTTAGCCAATAAAAGATGTCATTTCACCCTACTGTCTCCTGTATCAATCTAAGGCTAACACGGTACAACACTCTACTACCTTAACTAGTAGTCAGAGGAGAGCGTGGAGAGCCATCTAAGCTACAAGAAAGCCCACAAATACTCAAATTAACAGTCGGTGGGCACCTCTGAGCAGTAAATACAATGGACCAATGAAGTGAAGAAGAAGCCATAACAGCAAAGGAGGTCCCATCAATTACCTCAGGCCACAGTGGGCATCAAAACTGGACTGGACAAACACCGGAAAAATGTCACCTGGTCTTATGAATGTCAACGTCTGCCGAGATGTGCAGATATAAGGATCAGCTTATGGTGCCAACGGGAGGAATGCAAGGACCCATCCTGCCTAGGATCATCAGTACAGGCTGGTGCTGGTTGTGTAAGGGTGTTGGGAATGTTTTTTTGGCATGCGTTAGGACTCTTAAAGGAGTACTCCACCCAGAAATTGTATTTTTGTGTACGCTACTTACTCCATGTAGTTTGATGTGATGCCTGAGAAAGGTTTTTAATCTCAAGCTTTCATGCGGAATGGAGAGAACCAAGTTTCTGATATAAAAGGGGTCTATGGTGACCACAGCTGGACAATAGAAAATAACAGAAGGCAATACCCAAAATTCCATGAAAAAAAATCACATGTCGCATAATATGGCCGGTGGGCAGCACAGTGGCATGGTAGAAGCGATGCTGCCTCGCAGTAAGGAGACCTGGGTTCACTTCCCGGGTCCTCCCTGCGTGGAGTCTGCATGATCTCCCCTTGTCTGCGTGAGATTCCTCCCACAGTCCAAAGACATGCAGGTTAGGTGCACTGGCGATCCTAAATTGTCATGTGTGTCCTGCTGTGGGCTTCCTTGCGACTCAGTTGATCAAGCTGCCCTGTGGGACATCCTGAGGATTCGCGGGATCCCCTTGAGGTTGCTGGATATCATGGCCAGCCTTTACACTGGTACTGTGAGTGCTGTGCAGAGTGAAGGCAGGACTTCTGTATTTTTCCCAGTTGATTCTGGAGTTCGTCAGGGTTGTGTTCTGCTCCTACTCTGTTCAATGCTTGTATGGACTGGGTATTGGGTAAGGTCGTGGGGTCCAGTGGCTGTGGGACATCTGTTGGTGAAGAAAGATTAACGGATCTTGACTTGCTGCCGATGCTGTGATCTTTGCAGAGTCAATGGAGGTTCTGATTGTGGCGCTCTGTCCTACTCTGTTCAGTGCTGGCATGGACTGGGTGTTGGGCAGGGTTCTAGGGTCCAGTGGCTGGCAGGCATCTGTTGGCGAAGAGAGATTCACTGATCTTGACTTTGCCTACGATGCAGTGATCTTCGTGGAGTCGATGGAGGCTCTGATGGGGGCACTCGAGAGACTGAGTGAGGAGTCTGAGTGTCTGGGCTTGTGAGGGTCCTGGATAAAAACCAACAGCCAGGGCTTTAATGACCTCTTGGGCACAGCCATCAGCAGTGTGTCTGTCTGCGGAGAGAGTGTTGACCTTGTTGAGAGGTTTACTTACCTTGGCAGTGCCATTCATGTCTCTGGTGACTCTTCCTATGAAGTCAGTAGATGGATTGGGAGAGCATGGGGGGTCATGAGGTCACTAGAAAGGGGTGTGTGGCGCTCCCGATATCTACAAAAGAACGAAGGTCCAAGTCTTTAGAGTCCTGGTGCTTCCTGTCTTGCTATACGGTTGTGAGACATGGACGCTATCCAGTGACCTGAGACAAAGGCTGGACTCCTTTGGTACTGAGTCTCTCCGGAAAATCCTTGGGTACCGCTGGTTTGACTTTGTGTTGCTCATGGAGTCCCAAATGAGGCACATGACCTGCATTGTGAGGGAGCGTCAGCTACGGCACTACGGCCATGTGGCACGTTTCCCCGAGGGTGATCAGGTCACAGGACCCTCATTGTTGGGGACCCGAGTGGCTGGACCAGGCCAAGGGGTCACCCACGTAACACCTGGCTGCGGAAGATGGGGGGTCATTTCCGGAGGGTGGGACTGGAGGAGTTGCAAATCAGGATTCTGAGTTGTTTCATCGTGTAGTGAGTGCAGCAACACTCTGTACCAGTGCATGCTCCCCAACATTACTTGACTTGACTTGAAAGTTGAATGAAACAAGACATGCGCTGGCGACACTGTGAGCCAATGAGAGGATACTTGACAAGTGGATTATGAGACACGAGTAACACAAGTTGTTATTCATAGACATTTTTGATATTGTTTGTCGTTGTCCAGCATCAGTCACCATAGACACCTATTATATCAATTAACAATAATACAATAAATGATAAATCAAAGCAATTCTTCCTCCTTCTCCACCTCCTTTGAGTTTCGCCCACTGCCTCCCGACTCTGACTCCCCGAGCCCTGGCAGTGGGCTCCCTTTGAAATGTACTTGACATGTGACTTGATGTGGCCTGTTGTAAGCACTTCCGGGTTATGCACAATTCAAGGAGGTCCTTCTCTATCATCCCCTAGGGATCCCTACAGGGCCGCACTTCCAGACTCCAACTCCCATGTAGCCCTGGGGCATGTCCAGACTGGGATTCTATGTGAGGAACACTGCCACCTAGAAGAGTGGTAGATTCTGCAGTCTTTGGGCATCCTGAGCAGTACAGGAATAATAAGACACCCCGGCTGGGATGTCCTAATGGAAGGATGGAGTAAGGAATCCTCTTCTGTCCTGGGTGGGACACCCATCTGTCCCTTGGGGCACCTACAGGGGTAAATAACATGTAAGAAAAATATGCTTTTTGGACGGAGTATTCCTTCAATACTTGCTGTACAACTTCAAATTCCACAATGCTTAGCGTTCCTAAGCACTGCCGCTGACCATGCGCAACCCTTTATGGCCGTAGTCTGTCCTTTTTAAAATGGATGCTTGTAGATATGAAACTGAACTAGGCTTACTGCTCAGTCAACACGTCTCAAACCAAAATGGCCCCCTTTAGGATGAGATGGAATGATTGGTTCATTGCATAGATTTACTGTATGCCTAGAAAGAACTTCTTTAAGAAAGTGAAGGTGGACCTGACAAAATGGTCAGGGAAAAACAGACAGACAGAGGGAGAGAGAGCTGCTATATAAACATTTCTAACAGTTATGTCATCCCTCAATCTCAGTTTCCCAGCTCAGCCAGAGTGCTGGACTATTAGATTTCCATTTACTTATTTGGCTGAGGCTTTTATCCAGGGTGACTTATAACATTTCTGATACAATCAGTTTAATTTCTTCTTTATGAAGAGGTAGGGGAAGTGACGCTGAAGGTGGAAGGGATGAGAATGGCGCCCGTATGCATGTGCCACACGGCTGCCCTGCTACATTAAAATAAAAAGAGTAATAAAAATCATCACCCCGAAAGCGGACAGTAGAGGTCACACATGATATCCGATATGGTGTTCCACAAGGCTCTATCCTGGGTCCGCTGCTCTTCTCAATCTATATGCTTCCGTTAGGTCAGATTATCTCAGAGCACAACGTGAGCTACCACAGCTATGCTGATGACACACAGCTGTACTTATCAATAGCACCTGATGACCCCGATTCTCTTGATTCACTAACACAATGTCTGACTTGTATC